>CM030371.1:22107602-22172307 GCA_003604175.2 Clonorchis sinensis | reverse complement strand
CGTGTGCCAACCCCATGCCTAAAAATACACAACCACCTTTAAAAAAATCATGTTTTTATTTATTGGTTGTATCGGTACAAACGTAATGTGTGGTCAATCCAGTTCTCAGTTCCAGGAAGCCCCTTTTACTGGACAGGATTTCTGAAAGGAAAAATGCGTAATCAATTACGACTCGTACACATTCCGTACACATAACTTAAAACATATAATTAAACATATAAGTAAGCAAATTTGTAGTGGCCAGCTCATCAAGTGCTTACTAAATCCCTTTGTCCACAATTCCAAATGGGTGTCCACACTGAAGCTGCAGTCTTACTGTTATGAGGGTGAACCCACCACTTGCTCAATTAGTCCCGTGTATACATCGATTATTAAATAGCGGTATTCGGCAACCATATGCATTATTGAGCGCAGCGAAGTTAAAGCTAGAGAGGGGTGAATATGTGTCCGCCGTAGACCAAGTGGTATAGACTTGAGCCCTGGGATCCAAGGAACACGTGCGTCATCGTACGTGCACCCATGGATCCAGGGGTAACGAAGACCCATTGAGTGGGCAGGTAGTTAATGTCAAGTCTGCTCAATACCCGGCAATACCCGGTTTGAACGCACTGTTTGCTGTTATCCACCCCACCTGGTCAGTGAATCACTTCCCCAGAGATCCCCCAAACGGACCCGAAAAATACCTGCGATCTTACATTAGCCTCGTCCCACCTCTGCAGATTCCCTTGGCCAACTCAAAAACCCCCGCTGCTCACAAAAGTGCACATCCCATCACAATCATCTTAAACATGACGTCTGTCCAGAAACCGAAGTACGGCAGTGCAATGATGGCACGGCACTTCCATACCCAGTTTGATAGCACACCCGCAACCAAGCCCCTCCTACTCTTGACTATACCTTCTCGCCAACTCGGCCCATTAGCTACAACTACGAACAAACTCATGCTTCCTTCTGAATGTAATGTAATGTAATCACGTTACCCACCAGTTGTAAATAAACATCATTATTATTAGCTTACACCCATTACACGATGGGTGTCCAATTTAGCAGGCAGTTTAGAGAGGTTGTTTACTAATTCTGAGAAAACGTGTCATATTACAGGTGGAATGGGTTACAGGCTGTAAAATGTGGCCAGGTTGTAGTCTTGAGTCCTCTAGAACCGCCGCGTTGGCTCACCGTCTGAAGCATACGTGAGGTTATAGAACCGGGGAGTAGCTGAGATGAGGCAAGAAGAAGGTGATGTTTCAGGGTACGCGGAGACAAAAGGTTGATGTGCGGTGTGCACTTCACTGCCATGCTTGTGGGTGTTTTATACTTGGGATGAGATTTTGACGGCCTTTTGCAGTCTCAGCCTAGAGAAGGGGGTGTTGGCTTTGTACAACGAGCTGTGTCGTGTCTCGTACCTTTAGTTTATTCTAACTGGCTTGCACGGGCGACACGAATTTTATTATTGATATGTCTACTGTAATGGATTGGTACGAGGATTTCTTGGGATACACACTTGAATAACATCAGGCTTAAGCCGGCGGGAAAAACAGTTACAAATGGATTGGTTTCCCGCATATAAAGATTACTCTCAAAAACCCCGGCAACGGGTGTATCACTCATGGTACTGGGGGTGATGAGGGACGTATAAATCCACCTGGGTGCATCGCATCAGAGCGACTTTTCGTGACGCCGTACCCAACCGATGCAATGGTTTAGTATCTTAGCCAATGCTGGCAAATCTGCGTGTTGGCGACTCTTCAGAGATAAAATGTTATTGTTCTTGGAAGGTGATTATGTTGGATGGCTTAATACAGCAATGCTACGGGAAGGGAAAACACAAAAATCATGGAGCACCAGAGGGTGTTCTAAACCCAAATCCTTGAGGAGACCGTGGGAGGGTTGGCTGCAAAGTATGATGGCAGAAGTATTACAGATATAGAATTCGATTATGAAGTGAACAAAACTATGATTATACGTGCTTCTTTGAGGCTGCTCAAGTGGATTTTTCTGGATACGAAAACAACGGAGCACGTGCTGGCACGAGCAAGAAGGCGTATCAAGTGAGTACTAGAGGTTTGGGGTTTACAAAGAGAAGGGATTCGAGCAGGTCATATCCGATGCTGCAGAAACATCACGGTGCAGGAAGGCAATATTGGGCTCAGGCCGCCTGGGCCAAAGTGATTGAACGTCTAGGAGTAGGCAGTGGCAGACGCAGAAGGGAGAACGGGTTTGCGTGGATAACTATTAAGTAAAGAAGCGTTGAAAATTTGCAATAGCTAGCCTACGACGTCGAGTACATGGGTCAAAGAACGTTGAGCGAAATGCTACGGCCGGTTGCATGCAGTACTTAAAAGTTGCGAACCCGCATCCTAATAGTTGCCGGATGGTAGTAGTAGAAAACAGCTCCCCCGTGACCTAAAAATGGTCTTGGCGAGAAAAGCTAACGTACACGTGCATCTTTAATTTAGTGGAACGAACGATCGCCTCACGATCTTACATGCCTAACTAGAGAAAGATCACAAGTTGCGGTATGTTGCATCATCTTCAAGCCCATATGTGACGCATGGCTTATGGGAGTTAAAAAGCTTCCGTGTCTACTGATATCTTTGGGTCTGAAGGGCGGCAGCGTTCGGTGTGCCAATACTAGGTACTTTTCACCGCATTACTCAGTGCATTGCTTTTTACAATAAAAAGCTGTCTGTTTGCCTGCACGATACACGCTGCATCCTACTTGCACAGCTTTAGTGCCCCACTAAGCGAGTGCTTTTCATTGTGAGCGTTTTCCGTCCCTATACTGTTTCTACCTTTTATCTGGCGTTTGTTCGTGCCAATCTTACGTGTGTTTGTGTACAGCGTTTGAATTCACTTCTGACCCTATAGCGTCGCCATCACCTGCACAGTTCCTCTGAGATTTCGGTTCTGATGGTCCAAAATATACCTATTGTTGTTGCTCTCAGACTGAGTTTATTCCTATCGGTGTCTCCGTGTTTCGTTCGTTAGTAGGTGCGTTCAAGATATCTGGAGACTCGGTAGCTGAATAAGCGCAACGATCCCTTTGCCTACCGAGACTGATAGATTTTGGGTGTGGGGCAACGTCTTTGGCAACTCTGAAACTCCCCTTCTCCATAAACTAGAGAAAGCCAGATGCACATTAGGTCACAAGAGACTGCAGAGCGCCTATTGATAAGCCATATGAATAGGAAGCACGGATAGCGACCGCTTACCATTCACCAGCCAACTTCAATGGTCCATTTTCTGAAAAGTTCATAATCAGAACCCGGTGACCGGATGCTGTTTCGAATTGTGAGCAGATATTACTCACTACTCGCCTCAGTAGCATATGTCGTCACAACAGGTGGAAATCTATACATGCACCCACTAATGTGCCGTGACATTTTGGTAGAGGATTGTCGGCGAAGGAGTGTACCTCACAGGCGAATGCATTCACCAGAGCACCGCTTGTCAGAAGTGTGAAAAACGGGTTTTACGCAGACTATGTCATCATTAGACTACCAGTCTTTCTGAAGAGGTAAGCAACGTTTATCCGTTTCTCATCGCTTGAACATTGGCAATGTGCTAAGCAATTCTACATTCTTCCAGTTTCGTCGCATTTTGCTAATCGATTTAAACAGACGCAACGTAGTATCCACTCTAAGTTTACCTCTTCATAGGTTTAAGGTTCATATGTTTATTCGTTCATTCGGCTGTACACTTATTTGTAAGCTTAACGACTATATCCGGTGCCTGGGAGGCCAGATCAAGGACAAAAATATCACGAAGTATTGCTCATTTATATAATCACAAAATGTGTTCCAAAAGTATAAATTATCACACAGCGGTTTTGCTCCAAGTAAGAAAGAAGTGGTATTTTGAAATGATGAAGCGATTGTTTGTGAAGTTCTCATTCAAATAATAAAAGTTCTTTTCTGTTTCATGTTATATAGCAAATGATAGAAGGTACATCAATAGTGCGGAAATTCCGCATGCCGCTGGGACAGTGACAACCCAGGCAATGATCACGTTTCGGAAGATGCGCCAATCGACGTTGTCACGTGAACGAAACCGACCGACGGCAACAACAGATCCAACTTGACAGTGAGTGGTGGAAATCGGCAATCCAAGCTTGCTGGCAAACAGCACAGTCATTGCCGACCCAAGCTCTATGCAAACTCCACTAAAATGGAAGTAAAACAGTGATACTTAGAGGGATGTTTTCACGAGTTAACAACATGAAGCAGCATTTGATCCCAGCTAGCTTGTAGGTTTCGCAGGGACTAAGTTCTCGAGATAGATTAAACAACCAAATCTGCCTGCAGCTCGGCGGACGCCAATGGAACGTGATAAGTTGTTTATTCCGAAGTTTTCCTGACTTCCTTGAACATACCATATAAGGTGAGCTCACTAGCAACATATCGACGTGAATGAAGACATTTTCCAGTTTATGAGGTCCACTCTCTCTCTCTACAAAAACTGTTGGACCCCCTTTTAGGTAGTGCTGCGTTAGGCGTTAAAAAACCCTTAAACTCGAATTGGCTTCCAGTCCAATTTTTGTCTAGGATTAAACATGTTCTTGTTTGCCTTCCATCCGTAGTGCATAATGCTGTTGATCGGTGCATTTACCGGGCAACTATCCGACATAAGTTAGACCTGCAGAGCTTCCAACCGCAGGGAGATGCGGTTAGGGTCTTCTGGGAAGATGTTAGAAAAACAATAAACCACACGAACAATCATGAAGCGCAACACGATGCTCAAAATAGCGTCCAGCCAAATGAGGCACAGTCGACCAAACCACAGATTCCGTAGCAGCACTTTTACAGGTAACAACCCGTATATATACGGTGCCATAAACTGAGCCGTATTGGCGTCCTGTGCTTAATAACACAAGATGGAACTAACCAGGTGAAATAAACGCTCAAGACAACTGGCGACAAGCAAAAGTTGACTGGTTATGTAGTTGACTATGTGATAATCGGTTGCCGAAGCGTTTCAGTAAGCAATCTATCTGAAGCAGTTGTTGGAATCCCCGTAGAGTAAAGCATGTCTCTTGAAGCAATAATCCATTTACTGTACTTTCAACTGGTGTCACATGTTAGCCGGTGCAGCCATTACTCGGACAAACTATCTCCCCACTGAATTGCATGGCTGAGTCCGTGTGAGAAAATTGGGCAATTTTCTGGAAAAAACCAGCCGACCCATTTTAAACCCCGCGTTTCTCATTTGGCCACTGCCGCCCTAAAATTACTCAAGTTTAAACCTGGTTGGAGAGTTCGATTTGGGGAGCTTGTTTGAGAGTAAAATCAGTGTGAGCAACACAGTCAAGCATGGAATTACAACTTAAGGTATTAAAGAAAGTGTTGTGTGCCCACTGTGGGAAAATTATCATTGGACATTGATTCTCTGTTGATGGGAATTCACGACAATTACACCCAGAGAAAGAATGGGTTGCCAACCGAAGCCCATTGAACGACCAAAGTGGTAGACTTGGAAAACCTCATATGGATACGGTGAACTCCACGCCAGTTGTAGTTTTTCGTCGTGCAATAAGGGCCTTTAGTTTGGGTTGGACTCACCTTGATGGGGTTATGATGGTGAGGTCTTCCCCGAGCGTTTTGATCACCCGTCTACCCCAAACCCACAGACCGATTGCAATGCCAACACCGCCGTAGATGAGGATCCAGTATGGGTTAGCCATCTTGGAGTTCACTTCTTGTGTAGCTCCAACAATCCATAAACCCATCACGGGACCGATGGCATTGCTACGTAGAACAAAAGGTATAAAACAACTTGTCAGATTTTCAGCATTTTGAGCAAAATGGACTTATTCGTTCGTAATAAATTCAATGACCTGACCACAGGTTAATATGAAGTGTATTTACTCCGGTCTGTAAATGAACAGATCCTTGTCAGTCATTCGGAGACTGGCCTCTCAGGGATATCTTAACTACCCGCTCAAAAGGATGACTAATCAATCTCATTGCCTACTGCCACTGTTTCAACACGATGTTTTGGATTGGTTTGCCTAGACCGAGAAGCATCATCACCGATTTTGAATTAAATAGGTGGCGTGACTGACCCTAGGTCACTGCCAGACAATTCAGCGAAAATTACGCATTGTCTTCGCTAGGTTAACAATCTTTGGTGATGCGCAGAATGAGAAAACCTCATGCAGGAACTTCGAGTAGGTTGTTAAATCAAAGGAGTATTCTCACTGACACCCACCCACACCCACACAGTTTCTGCAACTGCCTCCCTGGTATGGAAGCGAAAGGCAATAACAGCTACAACATCCAGACTGGAGGTTCTGGGCTCTCCAGTAAGTGCAGAACTCGCCGCATGGCACCGTTCTTGGCAAGCCATAGTCGATATTGGGTGTGATCGGTCAAACAAAAAGGTCAGGCACTATCTTTTAGTATATGGAAAAAGCAGATTGATCAATCATTTCAGAATCGTTGCAAGCATGATTCATTTACCCTTTTTTCAGCTATTTTCCAGCTAACTTTATCATATAATTGGGATCTTTGGTGTAACACATGTTTGTAATAGATGAACAAATTTCTTATCGAGTTTTGACGATATTCCGAATCAAGAGAGCACGGTTTACAGTCTGACTCGTCTGTGGTTGACTGGGCACAATTTAGTCGACCGCGCTGACACGTTAGTATACAGCAACTGAAAGTTGAGTGCATGCATTCGACCGATTGGGTTGATTAAACCACCTCGAAAGTCGACGAAAATATTAACTCCTTGAAACAGGCATTGTTAGGTGAACGGATCCACCTCTCCCGCCCCAATGTTCCCCTACTACGTTATTCTGCACCATCTGGATCAAAAATTTTCCGCAATATCAGAGGATCAAATCGTCTGAAACTGCGGCCAACTTTCGTTTCCTACGTACAGGAGAGTGTACGGGTAATCACACTGGAAATATGTTCTGCCAGAGTCTGAATACATTACAGGAACCGCGCAGATATGTTCCCACAGGTTTACAGTAGAACATAATTTCCGTTCAAAAGAGTATCTGAACTGTGAACGACTCAAAAGCAAAGATATTAGCACGACGAGCGAACCTAAGAATTTGAAGAGATTCGCTTGAGGTGCCAGTCAACACAAAACTACGTGCAATGGTTTCCTCGATCAAAGGAGAAGCAGAGCTATATCCTGCCTAAGAAAAATGACGATCAGCTCCTCTCAGCCAAACTGTCAAATGTGCAAAATTCCAGCTGGAATGTTACGGCATCGAAAATTCCGGAAGCTTTGTAAGATGTGCCTGCAGACGATTCCAAAGAAAAATTGACACAAGCATAAGGGCAATTGTAAAATCCACGAAATAAGCTGACGAAAATCAACGTCCATTCTTCTGGTCGATAGAGATCGAGGGATAACAAGACCAAAAGCAAGCGGTTCGTACAATTAAAATAAGTATAAAATGAAGTTCAAGGGTAAGTGGTTGAAAACGGTTTACGTTACGATCGATTAGCCCCAGTAGCCAGCGATCGAATGAGCAGGCTACGCAACATCCATTGCGCGTGCATAAAATTCGGGTTGCGTAAGCGAACTGTGACTGTCTCAGCTTTGGGCGTAGACCTATATTGAACAGATCTTGTCAAGTAGGTAGGTGCTTGATGCCGTATTCAAAAAGCAGTGTTGGAATTGTTCTTGACTCGTACAAGCCAAGTGAGCAAGCACTACATTAGTAATAGACCTCCTCGATCCGGTTGACAGCCGGTGTTCCTATCCAGATCATCTTTGATAACACAAACCCTTTAAGATGTGTTTATCAGAGACCCTATGGGCTACTTAAACTCCACAAATCAGGCCGTCCGCTCAGACCTATCCTTGATAAGCCCATATCCCCATATTATGCCTCGGCTAAATGCCGGGCGGAAATTCTTGGAATATTTGGTTGCAGAATTTGTTAGCACGGCCGTCAAGGTACGCTTATATTTGTAGACGCGACCACGGGGGACACATCATCTCGTTAGATGTACCTTCCTCGTTCACCAACGTCCCGCTTATATAGGCCATCTGTTATCCCTCTGATTGTATATAAAATATAGACCAAAATCGTCCTGCTAATGATTTAAAGGGATTATTCCTGCAACAAACAACTGAAGTGTAATTTTAGCTCAATGAAAAGCTGCAGCAACAAGTTGCTGGTGTCTCAGTGGGTTCCCCACTGGGCCGAATCCTAGGCGACTTTTGTGGAGAGACGATTTGTGAGCTATCAACTCCACCTACCGGCGATACCCTGATGGTATATTCACGTTGTATACAACTCCTCAGACCTACCAAAAATTTTACTGAATTTTAGTTAAGCACACTGAAACATTCAGGTCACAGCGAAGAGGAAAATAATGACACTTTCTACTTCCTGGACATACGGATGCTTACAGTAACTAATCAGTCAAACGTTCGGTCTACGGGCAAGACAGAAAAACAAATTTGGCAACGTAGTTCTCCTGAAACCTAAGTGAACTTACTTAGGTTTGTTGTTAAAACGAAACGAAAAATCTGCTCTGAAAGCGACCTTGAGGCCGAACTTCAGTCGCTAGCTAGCGCGATGATCCGGAAGGCTTCTTCTCAAAGCACACCACTGGTGCAAATAAGAAAACCAAACGAGTCACAACCGAAAGGAAAGCTGTTTTCATCAGCCTTCCCTTAAAAGAGGATTTATCCGCAGACTATGTAACTCGGCGTCTGTGTCACATAGTTCGTATGCCCTTTCCGGCCGGTTCACTAAAAATGTGGTTTACAAATACTCAGCCGATGCTCCCACATATCAAAGATAAGTTGTTTGTCCGCTCTTAAAGCAAGGTAGCCTCTTTTTTCTTGTGCTATCGTATATACATAGGACGCACGACAGGGCAATTATGCGAAAGAACAAACGAGGATAGCACATTTGAGCTAACAACTGGATCGGGAAATTCTATTAATAACCCAGTGGTCGCTCATTTGCCTGATACTACTCATGTGCTTAATTCTAGCACCGCTCGTTCAGTACTTTACAAAGCATCTATCTACCTATCAAGATCCGTTCACTGTCGGTTTATGATCACATCTGAGCCAAGCGCGATTCACTCACGCAACCTGGATTCCGTTCACTCAGAAAGCGTTCGTACGCGCCTTGGGCCTTCCGTCGTTCGTTCACGTGACAGCTGGCTACTTAGACCAACCGATCATGACGTGGGCAGTTTCCGGACTTTTATCCACGAACTTCAACTCAGTCTTGTGTTACTTCCACGGATCGCTCGCTTTCGTTTTTGGTATTACCTCAATTTGTATTGTACGGTGCTTCTCGACTTTTCAGGATTGATCGAAATCGTTTATCTTCATTCTGGCAGGCCATATTCAAACAGACGTTTAATCTCAAGTGTTAAAATTCCGTTTTCCTCTGGTTTTGAAATTATCAGAGAGATGCGCCTGCATTGTTGAAAACATCAATCTGAGTCAATGTACGAAGGCTAACCTATACTGTCAGAAAGATGAAATTTTTCTCTGAGTAAAAAGACCACATGAATATACAAATTTCGTTCAGATTCTTGGCGTTGGTTCACAGGTAGTATGAATAGACATCAAGAAAAGATTGTGTTTTCGTCAACAACATTTGTCTACCTGACGTCATTGCCTCCGTGTGCAAACGAGTCGAACACAGCTGTGAGGATTTGCAACTGAGAAAACACCTTGTATTCGTGTGGACGATCGCTGACTATTTCCAGTTCCTGGGGTTCTTCCTAAAAGTGATAGGATGGGGGTTGCATTGATGTTTCACTTGGTTTGAACAAATTGGGTTGTATTTGAGTCAAGGTTATTTATTACTTAGGGTTATCAGATTAGTTAAAGGGCTTGGACGCGGGTCAACGAATCACCAGACTAAGGGACTGCAATTGTGTATTCTAGCTAAGTCGCATAAAACGATTACTTGTGAGAAGCTTCTAACATTTTGTTGAAAATCAAGTGAGAAATGATGGAACCTATGTAGTTACGGACAAGGTTTATCGTCAGTTTATTATAATGGGGGAAAATGTACGCCTGTAGATACACTGGTTTTTCTAAAAAAAACTCAATAAACTAAGGGTTTGTTTAGTAGTTGAAGTGTTATGTTCTAAGTTCAAGACCCATAATTCGAGGGCTATACTCGATTAAGAGTACTTTTGGATATACAAAGATGGGCAAAGATGTTCCCAATGCATCAGAAGCATACACAGTGAGACGCTGTAGAACAGATACCACATTTTGGGAGGTGTTACCGATAAGGATTGGTTATCTTCAAAAGTCCTACAACAAGTGAAGACGTGACGCTTAACTGGACGAGAAAGTTTAATCAAAGCCCTAGGGGATCGAACCTCTTCTTAGATGGTACAATATGTTGTTTGGTGATGGATATCGTATACATAATACTCCCCTCCATTACCTCTCCAGAACCGCACATTTCTGCACGACCAAGTTCTGGCTCGCAGCACAACGGTTTATCCTGACAGGAATAGCTACCAAAAAAAGATCTAAACACACTTAGAACGATCCACATTGTCTCAGTACGGAGTTTTCAGGCAGTCACTCCAGGTCTTCTTGTGGTGCACTAAGATCAGCTAAACCACAATACACCATCTGTGGTTTTTGCTTGCTTGCGTGTTAACAGTTTTCGTCTGACGTTTTTGAATAGTAGATTGAACTAATGCGTTTTACAGGCGTCTTTATCGAGTTATTAACATGACAGTAAAGTCGACTGCCTTGTGATCTCGATAATCATCACTGTATAGATAAGTTGATCACCAGTGTAATCAACTAGGTCAGCCTTAACGTCAGAGGGAGACTGGGGGGTCTGTCTTCTTATTGATGGCGAGTTGGTCAAATGCAATGTGGGGTGCTTAAATATGCCGGTTCACAGGTCAATAAAGTAATGAACCGCAAGAATAAAAACGTGAGCATTCTGGGGAACGGAAGTCAGTAAGCCACAAGGATAGTTGCAGTACCGGAAATCCCTTCGTGTCTATGCCAGATGCACTGTTACCTCCAGAACACTCTTGCAGTATCAGGTGGCGGTGCCAAGAATTAGGTTTTAATACATCGACTTTAGATTAGATTCGTATTTGGCTGGTTTACAATGCATTCACCGACACAATAGGTCTGAAAAAAGAAGACTATTATTTATTTAGTGTGGTCTCTTACGTACACGCAATCAGTGTGATTTTTCGGCCACGCACAAGTCTTTTGTTGAGTTGCGGAGAAAGTTCGCACCTCGAACATTACTGGCAGTTAATCGATTTTCGGAAGGAACTTTCCGGAAAAAACGTGGGTTGGAGCTGAATAAAAGTTATTCATAAGCTAACCTGTATGCTCGATTACTGGGTTAGTCATGCTTTCCTGTTCAGAAATGATTGTGAATGTGCATGGAGCCTGCACTAGTGCACTGGCGGGACTATGCTCGCCTTGTGTTCCATATGTTTGTAGTTCAAACCTCAGTAGGCCTAGACGAGTGCACCGGTGAGCAAAAGTCAAATTCGTCGCTCTCTCAATCTGATGTAGACAAACCAGTATAACTGCTCCAGGACAGAAATAGAACTTTTCAAATGAGAGTGGTAATACAAACTACAAAACTAAGAATGAACAAGGCAGTTTGCGTCGATATACTGAATTATCTTCAGTCTCATTCAGTCGCAAGACAGTAGCAAGACATTTTACGGGAAAGTCTACATTTACATATTTACATACGCAGATTAAATAGGCGATTCACCTCTCCAATCGGGGGTAGTACGGGTTGTGACAACATTCCACGTCTTGTGACCGACAAGTCATGCTCAGTAGGATATGCTCTCACGGCCAAATAATGTACAGGTTCAGCAGGGGACTCCGCTGGCTTTGTGGTGGTTACCTCAAATTCTAGAAAAGAAACGCTGTCGTTAAAGACTAAAGAACGGAAAGCGCCGTAGTATACTGTACAACATTGTAAATAAAAATGTTGAAAGGATATTGGTGATTAGAGTAGACAGATCCTGCAGGTAGGACTTTTTTTGTGTCGTATTTGCCTATTGTAGACAAGTGTTCACAGGTCATCAAAGGTGGTCATTTCGCAGTCGACTTAAGTGACACCTGGTTATAGGAGTTAATAAGACTGCTTGGTAAATAGATGTTGAAAAACTGTCATATAATGGCCGTTTAGGAAATTCAAGGAGAGTTCAAATGAGTCTAACGTGCCGTTTCTCTTCCTACTGATAGACTGCACTTTCAGGAGATCCTAAGTTTGTTTCACTGAGGGGTAAATTTAAGTTTTGCGTGAACACGCATCCTGCGAGACCATACATCTCTTGGGTAGAGAAGTTCATGTCATCTGTTGTGAATACGTCGCACGCAATCGCGATTGGCAGTTTACAAACAAATTAGCAACGGCCCGTCCGTTCAAACTTTCGAGAACAACATCTACAACATCTACAACATCATACGTTTGTGTTTTGCTGACAAACAAAAAGTACAGGTGTAAACCTAACACACCACTCATGAAGCCGCTAAAACAGCTCTTTAACAGCTCACGACTGGTTTCTCTCTTCTTGGGACACATCAAGTAGGCGCACTACACGCGATCCCGTCTACCTTACTTTCTACTTGAAGCCAGACTACACGAAACAAGCGAGCTACACTCATTTGGAGATCAATCTGGTTTTCAGGGGAGACCCAACTGAATCCCTCGTTATGATGTTCTTCTTCAGCTTAATGTGCTGCATCAGGCCACCTCATGTTTCATGTGGTACGATATGCCAGTATCGCAACGCACTGTTTAAAGTACAGGTGTTTAAATCACATAATGAACCCATTTGGTACAGCCCAAGAACAGGGTCCGTGAAGACTTCCAGCGAAGAAACCAAGAAGCCGACTTTCATTTGCGCGGTAGTGGTTCTTTGGCCTACACGCATTTCTGACTGTAAACATTGCATGCTTTTGGATTTACAGTCTTAAAAACCTGAAGAAAATGGAAGAATCCGTCTGTTTCTGCCACGGCTGTGGTGTTCAAGACCGGCTCAATGATGGCATGCTACAATTAAGTAAGTAGGCCTGTTCAAAATAACCGGAAACTAAAAGTACTCCTTCGTCAGGGAACAATATAAACTAATACAAGACTGCCCACGGAGCTGCCTATTGGGGTGTGGAGCGAAAATCCTACTTAGCTAGCTGTAGAAAAGATTCATCAGTATCCCTTTGACTTACATACTGAGCAGGCGATAAGCGAATGAAGAAAATATATCAGGAAGAATTGAACGCATACTTTCGCCCGGTTGAAAGTGTGTCGGTGTGTTGCGTGAAACTGATTGTAAGCGAGCAAATTCTAGAAATCCCACAACTACATACAGCCAGATAGAGAACAGTATGAATATCACGAATAGTTCACAAACGTAAACGTCTACACAACTCATTCAGGCTAAAAAAAGAGGTGGCATACAACTAAACGCACTTGTCGGTACAAGTCGGAAGGAGGTTTGTCTACCGGAGGCACTTGTGACGGATTCGTGCCTGTCATCCACATTTGTTTTCCCGTTTCTCCCGTTGCGACTTGAATTCAGATCAGGGCTGGCTTCCTCCACCACGATGTTTATTTCCGTCGGTTTTCTCTGACCTCCATTCTCCTCACTGTCAACTCTTGTCTTTGTCTTTCGATCTCTTCGCAGTCGTTGGCACAGCATTTCTACTCGGTGAAATTTTAGAGCTGCATAAATCCTGTCACCCAAATTAGGACCGGCATCATCTCCGGCTAAATAAAACGGAAAAACAAGGAAGTAAGTTGGAATTTTTGCTGCGAGCTCCGCTTTAGTCACTGCGCTACTTGTCACTGGTATCGGCTCTGAACATAAAGAATGGTAAATCCCGTTGCTCAGTCGGGCAACTTTACCTTCCAACTTAAGAGTGGATCTGTGGCTTTACATTCAACTACTGAAACGTTACAGTAAGTAGTGGTTTGAATACACACTAAACGGAGTTACGGCCACATGTGAAGAAGTTAGAATGGTGAAGTCTTGAGAGCTTTTGTACACCGAAGATTCTGTGTGTAAGAATACCACGCACATAGATAGTTGACAAGGTAAGACACATTCACGGACTAGGTTCGTTTACGGGTCACTTCTAACGCGAACTTCCCCACCAAGTTCCCGTTTTGTGGTACGCAGATCATCAACACGTCGGAGCTTCTCGATAGGTTATAAGTCTGCGGGTTGTCACCACATGTAACAAAAGTTTCAACAATAAACTGAATTTTCCAGAAGAATAGCATCTCTATGTAACAGATCTTCCTCATAGAAGAAACACTTCTAAAGAAGTCAATGGCTTCTGATTGGAAAAAATTTAAAACCACCTGTTCAGTGAGTGAAAAAGAACCACTAGATTTATCATGATGCATGCCCAAACGTTGAGCCTGAACAAACAAAAAAACTCACCAAGAATACGCCGGCGCAGGTAGGGAATCATAAGCAGCTTTACACAAATGACAGTGATTGTCCCACCACCACATCCAAGGATCAACACCCCGTAGAGAGGGATTTTGTCGAAGTGAAACACTGCAAGTCAAAGATGAGAAACACATCTGGTAGTCCCGATACCACATCCAGTCAGGGGAAAAAAACACTAAAGGATACACATAGAACGTCGTGAAAATGATTCAAACAGGTGATCAAACTGCGAATGTAGCCACTATCCTCATACAATGAATTTAATTCTTGGACATGGTTCTTCCTTCGGGTGGTGATAGAACGTTTGTATGCTAACTTTCTAGCTCGGTAAGCAGGTCAAGAGCCACCCGATCAATAGTCAATAAAGTCCGTCGGGACAAGGTGGACTACGAAAAAACTCATTTTTGGCCAAAGAACATTTTTCAAAAGTTTCCAACAGCAGTCAACTTGAAACTAAATGAAGCAGAACATATTATTACAGCCTACAAACACTGGAAACGAATCAAAGGTATCCGGACTGGAGATCGCTTCAATCGGAAGCTTAGTAAACGCCCTGCTCAACCACCACAGTCCTAATGGAAACCCAAAATGACCAACCAAGTACTTGAGTAATTGGATCCGACCGACGAGGAACAAGACGCCGAATATCCTACCGACCTTACAACAAATAAGGCATCCATATGGCCTTTATGATTGGTGTTGAGACGTGTGTGTTGAATGTGCCAGGCCCGATGGACAAATTCACAGTCATCTAGTCCGTCCCACTGTGGTCTTCATTTGTACGCGGTGGGAAAAACTGACTCAACGAGAAAGCTCTACTTTGTAGATGAAATCACATGGAAACGGATAGTTACATACAGTATACATATCACCGTGGTAGTCTACCTAAGAGATCCCACCGACGTTGATTGAAAGGCTTACGAGATTCTGTGGAAAGACGTGACTTGCCGAAGTTTGCATGCATACACCATCACATCAAGTTGACTTGCCTGGTTTAACCCGTGACCGGAAGTTTGTCATTCGGTTTAAACACACACACAGAGCGTTTGGAATTTGGTGTGTTTGAATGTGCTAACACGTCAGCCACCAACCAGTTGCAAGTACATTCGTGTTCGCGGAAGTGATGTTGGGGTATGGGACCAGCAGATAGTGAAGGCGCAAGTGAGAGCACGTGCGTCTACACCCTGCCTCTCTGTGTGTTATTCAATTCCATTCAAGGGGCTGAAATTTCGGGGGTTGAGACCCGAAACACAGATCGGCAACTGGGGGCAAAATCGAAGGCAACAACAAAACATTTCTCGGTTATTCCAGGACCCACCAAGTGGAAAACAAAATTAAAGTGAAACTGGCAAGGGAAATTAAACGAGCAGGAATTTCATCGGTGGCTGACGATAGCTCTCGTAAATGTGTGATGAAGGCAGCTCACTGGTATATCGTGCGCAGGACGGCCTTGACGGTGAGATTGCACAAGCCAAAAGAATGAAGAACTCTAGGTAACCTCTGTTATGTGCTACTTTGGGACAGCGAAGTCAGCTCGCAGCAGATTTTGAAGACCACAGACTTCCTGCTACTACTTCGATTTTTAGTGGACAAAAACGAAATAACTGAATCGAAATCTTATGCTGGGTTGTCCGAGTAGCATCCTGCGCAAGTTTGGAAGTTATTTTAGGGTTATATGCATTTGTACCGACTGTTGTCTTTTTTCCTGCAAAAGTGAGTTACTTGGCTGCCTGGCCCCAAGTCGAGAAAAGTTCGTGATTGGTTGACAGGGGTGCCGAGCACCATGAAAAAAACCTACTCGCGTGCTAAAATAGAGACTTCAGTTGGAAACAGAACCCATTTTCAAGTAAACCAAATCTGACTAAGACGTCAGTGAAATGTCTGTTAATCTGTGCTTGCCCCCATCGTTCGACATGGGTGTTTCTCATCTCCGCCTACCAGATAGACCTGTTCATTTAAAAAATAGGGATTATCTGCACTGTATGTACCGGGATCGTCCTTAATATGGCTTACTTACTGTACAAATATCCAACAACATTATGGAATTCCATCGAACATTGAGTCATTTTATTGAATAAAAGTTTCGAAACATAATTTACCAGTAGTTCCGGCGAGAAGCACCGAAATCAAGTTAATGGCAATCACGGTACCGTAGAAGCCAGGGAGAAGTCGCAGAGCTGGTTCCAAAGGCTCGTCCTGAAGTTGTGTGGAAGAGAAGGGCGTGAGAATTCGGTCGTTTCTACCAGCAAAGAAGGTCATGTTTTTATAGAGGTTAATCAATATCAGAAGAGGCTCCGTGAATTTCAGAATTATCTCCGCGTAGTTGCATAAATGCGATTCAGCTCAATAACTTAGTTTCCCAAAGAAGCCATCCCTGGAGAATCAAGTTTTCACGGAGGAATCTACTTCATTCGTTTTGCACGGATAGCTGCAATCTTTAGTTTTGCTGGGGCTACGAGATTCTGATGAGTCTGTACCAAAAAAGGTGAGCACCGGACTCGAGTTTCGATCCTATTAGAGCTGATCATCTGTGCATGTTTTTGGTTGTGTCGGGATTTTTTCTTAGGCGTCCGACACATGAGGTGAGTGGGTTGCCTCAACTGAACCAGTACACGATGTACAGAACTAAATTTTCACTTCTAAAAGATGTGTTTGAAAGCTGCGCTGTGGTGTGTTTCGCGGCATCGTCAGAATCCCAAGTGCTAGGCGTAGCTTAATGCTGAATGGTGCATCCTGCTATCTGTGCGGCCGTTTTGACTCTCCCTAGAGATCCGTGGCTGGATTCAACAGGGATGACAGTCGACATGTGCTTTCCGACTGTACAGCATGAATTAGTCTCGGTTGGAACTTTAAAGACCCTTTACTGCCTACTAATGGATTGCGCAATCGCAAATCAACAAACAACTGGAAACTATATCCATTCTGTCTTCAGTTTCCATGTTTTTTTGAAAGCCTTTCCAGTGGTGATAGAGCATTCGGATTTCTCAACATCCTACGTGTACACTTGGCGTTGAACCATGTTATCCTAGGTTTCTTCAAAATTTGAATGGTTTGTGAACGGAATTGTTCTTTCTTCTTCAGGAGAGAGCCTCGGCAGATGTTCACGTCTCATCATGATCTGTAAGGGCATTACAACAAACAACTGAACGACTATTTTTACCCTTGCTTCTCTTGTTACTGGACAATGGGCTCTTGTACCTTTCGTTGATGAAAGCTCACGGACACAGGGTAAAAAGTCCGCTTTCTTATCGTCAGCTTTCCGGTTAGCAAATTTTCTTAACAGTGAAACAATCCTCACTCTTTCATAGTTGCAAATAAATCTATGTTGTCATGTCTACTTCTAAACAGCTGATTCCCTATTCAGACAATCAGCTGACGAGTGATGAACAGTAAAAAGCATTTTATCTTATCCTGAAAATGACCAAACTTGGGGATCGAGATAGTACTGAGTAGCTGGAAAAAGGTATGGCAAGATCTCAAACATTTTTTTTACCTCAACCAAGACTCCAGTCCTTTGTACAACTCATCACGTAGGTGTGGAGGATTCGGACTTCTGAAATATGGATCACCTCAGTGACATCCCCTAGAACACAGCTCTCTTAACTAGTTAGTTCGGCTGGTGAACTTGACTTTACGCTTGCGTCTTGGTTCGGCGACCAAAAACTGCTCAAACGTTTGGAATCTAACCGAACATTTACCGTTTCTACTTCATAAAAAATCTCCTGTCAGTGAAGTTAGTAAGAGAATTTTGGCACTCGATTCCACTAGGATGTCTTCTGTAACTTCAAAAGTGTACGGGTCAAACAAACAGGCTCCGATTTGTGAGCAGTATAACAGGAATTTTTTACGCTAAATTTACTAGACGGCGTAGCTATTGTGTCGTGAATTTGTGGAATGCGATGATGAGCCTGATGGATCGATGATAAGCTAGTTTTAGTCGGCACAGTCTCTGCAAGCTCGCCTCTGTGATCTCTGACCATATTGTCGAGACCTGCTTGCAGAAACAGTGCTGACCAACAGGAATGCTGGTTATTTGGAATGCGGTCAGGCAGATCATTCGAGAAAGATAGCTGCAAAGTGATGGTTGCGACGAAAGAACAATAAAATAGTTCCGACTGAGCCAGACGTGTCGTTGTTTTTTTCTTGCTATTGGTGTTCGTTGGATGTAGTCTTGTGCATGGATGAAGGAAATGCGAGTACCCCTGAGGTTTTAGTAGATTCAAGCGTCAAAACGTCGTCCACAGCCACTAAGTAACCAAAAGAACTATATGGAACCTCAATAGTAACCGCAGTGACTAGAATTCTAAGGTGCGTGACAACTCTAGAAGGCTTCTTCCAACAACATATGCTTTTCAATTCCTATCTGTTACTTCATCAAACAAGGCTACAAATTTGCTGGGCCTGAAAATGCTCTGACACACGCGTGAGCACTGTAGCAATTCATCGTAACCCTGTTGTCTTCCTTCTTGGTCTTGCTAACCGTTATTGCGCCTGAAAATAGGAGTTGAGTGTGGCTTCGGCCTTGGTCAAACGTGGCAGAAGGTTGCGTGGTCCGTATGCTTTGATCTATCCAAAGACCCTACATTAGGATAAGGGTCATCGTTGAGCAAAATTTTCGGTCAGACCTCAAGTGTTTCAAACGCATGCGGCCTCTTGTTGTCGTACATAAAGCGTGTCCTCATTCACGTTTACTTATACACGTGAACAGTGGGAACCAATGTTTTTCGAGAAATACACTCATCTTCATATCAGTTCGGTTTTTGCGAGAGACTCACCAGCTGAATCTCTCGTTTGTGATGATTTCAGGCAACTGAATGTGCTGCACCAGGCCGCCTCGTGTTCCAGTTGCTACGATATTCGAGATATCGCGATACATGTATATTCGTAATGCACTACTCATAAGGTTGCTGAGAATTCTTCGTTTGTGAAATCATCACAAACGAGAGATTCAGCTGGTGAGTCTCTCGCAAAAACCGAACTGATATGAAGATGAGTGTATTTCTCGAAAAACAGTCCAATTTGGGTTCAAGTAGAACATAAGGTTGACGGAAACTCGAGGACTGCGCCTACCTGATGAGCCCCAACAAGGGCGAAACCGGTCGTGGGCTGTCGAAGAATTTTCAGCAACCTTATGAGTAGTGCATTACGGACAACCAATGTTGTTGTATAAATGACAACGTTGATAACTTCCGACTATCCTGCCTGGATCGCCTAACTCCATCGGTATCGATCAAGCTGTGTGGTTAAAATGTGCCACAAGTCATCACAATGACCCCAGCTTATTGTTCACCAGCCTGATGTATAATGCATGCTTTAGGTAACGTAGTCACACTGCTCAGCCACCAGGTCTTGTGAATACATAAACACTCATCCAACCAGTTGCATCACAAACGGGCTGAGGTCTCACTTCACTTACCGATACATTCAACTGGTCTCCATCTCAAACCAGCAAAACTCGTTTATGAATGTGATTCATAGTTTCCAGTGTTTCGCCCAACAAAATGAAACGAAACGGTAGCATCCAGCAAAACTGGCCTCCTTGGTGAATTACTCACTTTTATTCAGCTGGAAAAACTAGTCACTGCCGGTGAGTAGCCGCACTGTTTTCTAGTGGATGGTCACTGGTACTCGCGGATACACCGACGATGGTTAGATCAGGGGCGTAAGATTTGGCCAGCAATTTTTTTTTCATGGAAAAATGTAGTCGCAGCCGGGCAAGACCAGCTACACCGGAAATTCGTTCAGCTGGTCAACAGACAACTAATGGCTATCTGCGCCTTTGTGTAAGCAACTGACGATACAAAACCACATTGCTCTTTTAAAAATGTATGTTTCTAGATCCACTGACTGCGTTTGTATGAAACCGGCCTTCAGTGTTCACAGCTGAACCCCGAAAAGGCACAGAATAATAGAAACGCCTAAATACCACGTTTGAAAATGGTACTTGATGATGGTTCAGTAGAACATGAGCGTAAATGGAGTAAGACACTCAGTTGGAGATTACATCAGTGTTGAGAGACTGAGTCGAGTTTGTCGTTTATGACATTTTCAGCTAAATGTGCTGCGCAAAGGCCACCTCGTGTTTTACTAAGCACGGCATCCAAGACAATGGATCGTACTTTCTTGACGTAATGCTAGGCTGCTCACCAGATCAATGCAATGCCTGAGTCACTTGAGCAAACTTCAGTGGGTGAGTTGTAAGAGAATTTTCAGAAAACTGGTGTGCCGTGCAAGCAGAAGTTAGATATGGTTATGGAAAACCCCGAAAATATGGGGATACACGTGGAAGACAACCAGGTCCTCGATTTCACTGCTCTGAAGCCTGGGCTCTTTTCAAACTATTAATTCATTAGCTAACTCAACTTAAATGATGATTTATACTCTAGAGCCTTATAGGGCCACGTTGAATTAAAGAAAATTACGGAATTTTTATATCATGTGTCTGAAGTGTAGTATGCACTACATCTGGGTGGCCAAGTAGCTGTACAACGGCGTTTGCATCTAATGTATGCACTGCTGGACCAACCGATCTTTTGGAAGCATACTTTTTGCGTCTCCCCCACCTATTCATGCCCAATAACTTTAGTTGTTGCTTTGAGCAAGAACCGACAGCTTTCTGTGGGCTATCTGTGTCCACGGTTCAACAGCTAACCTGTTGCAGACAGACATACTGCCCGCTATATCAAAGCCAGATAGCTGTTGTCCCTGCCCCAGCTGACCAACCAATAAACGAAACGTCGACATATGCAGTTTTGTACGGTCACTGGATTTAGACGTTACGCTTGATGATAGCGTTTGTATAACTTACGCTATATGTTATAAGTCTTCGGGTTTGTGTGGAAAACATCCCAAAAGGGTGCACTACTTGCGTCGTGTCTGCTGATTCACACTTTTTGTGATTCATATATTTTGCTTACATTTTGTGTTGGCTGGGTTGCACAATTCCCGTCCCAACAACACTAGCTGTCACATGAAACGACAAAGCAGATATCCCGTTATAGGTACGGAAAGCACATTCTTAGACCACATAGGTTGGAGGCTTCCGCACCTTCATTGCGTTGGGAATAGAAGCAAATAAAAAAACAGTCGCAGAAAAATTAAGGATCGTGCATTTTTGTCACCACAGTTGTGTTTTTCACACTACCTTGAAGAATTCGGTTAGAGGGGCACACGTTACCGTTTGTATGGTCAAGGTGAACTTTTCGTATTGGTAATTAGGATGACTACCTTGGTTGTTTTGAATTTATCTATACCTCACTAAGCTTAAAAATACAAATCGAACACGCTTGGAGAAGAAAATACCACGTTACGCTTGTTCGGGGGGAGTGCAAACACTTGAAATTACTTGTAACCACTTGTAGACAACACATTCAAAAATCAGTCAGTAGCTTTCAACAGACGAGAGATTCAGCTGGGTTTCAGGCGAGTCTCCCGTAAGCACCAAAATAAGTGTATAAGTTTAAACATAGAGTTCCTTACCAGAAGCTAAACAGTTATAAGGAAAAGACTGAAATTTAAACAGACATACTGACTCAGAGCATCATGCAAGGCTCAACTACTTCAGACGTAAACCTGAATAATTGATCTGTATTTGAACTGAGATGTAGGAAATGCATCTAATTTGAATTCGCCTATTATGAAAATCCGTCGGCTAACGAGTCGTTCGGAGAATAACACCATATCTACCGCTAACTTCACAATTTCGATTTATTGATTTCTCCCGCGAATATGTTGCCGCACTGTTTGATCGCCACATTGCCCCCAACGGTTTTCAGTTTATACCGCTCAGTTTTCATCCGAATCAGCCCGGCGGCTCAGTTGTGACGGGGTACTGAGCGTATTGAATTTTTGATATATCAAATATAGTTCCGTACTACGACCTTTATTTTCCAACCTCAGTGGTGAAAACACAATGGCCCAGGAACAGGTGGCATCACAAAGACAGTATCGGTCTTCATAAAGGAAACTACTCATATGGTTGCTGAAAACTCTTTGACGGCCCACGACCGATTTCGCCCTTCTTGGGGCTCATCATGCAGGCGCAGTCCCCGAGTTTCCGTCAACCTTATGCTCCACTTGAACCCAAATTGGACTGGTTGCGACAAATACACTCATTTGCAAATCAATTTGGTCTTCACGAAAGACTCAAGTGAATCTCTCTTTTATTATGTTCTTCAACTGAATGTGTTGCACACAGGCCACCTCATGTTTCAGTTGGTATGATATTCGAGAGATCGCAGTATATTTTCTGGTGGTTGACGGAAAAAATGTTAGTCTCCAACTACTAGCCAGGAGGTCCAGGATCCGAACCTCACCGCAGTTCCGTGAGATCCTGTGTGCTGATGATCCCCCATAAGAAGAATATAGCCATCAAGTGCTTCCTGGCATTTGGGCATCGGAGACAAAATCTACATTTAAGTTGTTAGTATTGCCGCACTGAACATAATAAGCTGATCACGGACCCGCTTGAAACATTTGTTGCAGCCAGCAGTGATCCAGAAGCTGTTTGAAGCAGTATTCCCAAAGAAGGCCAGGAGACGAACGATACATGCCGTTGCATCATAGAAACATTGGCAGTGGGAAGGCTTGGTGGAAACAAGACGATTCTGAGTTACAACTCGACATGTAGCAATTCGGAATTTGCCCCATCCTTAGGACCACGCACATCCAGTGTAATTTTCCAGTGTCTGGTGCATGAAGGTGGCTTAACGATAGAATAACCCTCGTCCACTATGCCGGACGATTCCTGAGCGTGCAATACATCCATGCAACTTCCAGTCTGTACTGTATTCACGGAGTAAGAGATTTCGCGAGGGGCTCGTGGGCGAATCAGTACCATGAGAAACATTCATGGTATGTATGTATGTATGTGAGTGGGAAAAACACAGTTTCCTTGGTGTTCATGTTGGGGCTTTGTTTGAAGAATTTGCAGAAGCCTGTTGCAGTAGTTATCAGCCTAACCATAAGTTAGTGATCCACTAACCTCGATAAATCCACTCATTTGCAAATCAATTTGGTTTTGTGAGAGACTCATTTGGGACCCAGGTGAACCTCTCGTTTGTGATGTTTCCAGGCAAATGAATGTGCTGCACCAGGCCGCTCCATGTTCCAGTTGCTACGATATTCGAGATATCGCGATACATGTATATACGTAATGCACTACTCATAAGGCTGCTGAAAATACTTCGACAGCCCACGACCGGTTTCGCCCTTTTTGGGGCTCGTCAGGTAGGCGCAGTCCTCGAGTTTCCGTCAAGCTTATGTTCTACTTGAACCCAAATTACACGAAACTAGCGAAATACATTCAGTTGCAACCCTATGAGTAGTGCGTTAGGTATATGAGTGTATCATGATATCTCGAATATCGTGGCAGAGCAACTGAAACATGGGGTGGTCTGGTGCATCACATTCAGTTGCCTGGAAATATCACAAACGAGGGATTCAGCTGGGTTCCAGGTGAATCTCTCGCAAAACCAAATTGATTTGCAAATCTGTATTTATCGAAATAGTGTATTTATCGAAATCAGTCCAATTTGGGTTCAAGTAAAACATAAGGTTGACGAAAACTCGGGGACTGCGTCTTCATGATGAGCCCCAAGAAGAGCGGAACCAATCGTGGGCTGTCGAAGAGTTTTCAGCAACATTGTGAGTAGTGCATTACGTACCTCGTTGAAATAAAATATCGAATGATGATTTTTATTTGGAGTGGAGAAGACTGACGGCAGCACCAACTAGTAACCTCGTGTAGAAAGAATCGGAATTGTACTCAAACTTGAAAGAAAAAAGATTTTTGAAGCTCACGCACCTCTTGGTATTGGCTGGAGATTTTGGGTCCAGTCTGCCTTGTCTGGAAGCATAACTCAAACTAGGTAGCCAAATAGAGCAATTTGTTGCCAACTGCAGTAAGCAATCAATACTACATCATTTTGAATACGACTCATAAGCAAGCTTATATAAGCGAAACATTCTGGCGAATTTGAGTTAGATATTCCGTCAACTCCAATGTGATTCGCAAATGAGAGTTTGCGCAGCAAGTGAGCGTTTTGTCTTTGTTTATGTTAGGATATCCCACGAATCTCGGGCGGCCTTGAATAAGTCTACATGAATGTGTTTCATTTTCAACCTGAAAAAATCATATGAACGATTAAGAATACATTTAAAAACTAGTGATTACCGGTGATAAACTGGGTTAGGCTGCTTACATAACTTGAGGTGTGGCCGGAACGAATCGTCAAACAAGAGATTGCCGTCTTTCAAATGCAGATTTCCTGGTTAATTCACAAGTAATAAACCCCCAATAAAAATCGCTTTGAGGTGCCCGGGTGGTGAAGGACTCGGCACTACTAGTGTTAACAGGCCGAAGCTGTTAACAGAAAGTTCATCTCACCGAAACCTCTAAGTCTGATCAATCAATCCAGGTATGGGTGGTGGGCCTCATGTAGATGAGTTTGTCGGGACATACCACATGCTACTTGGTGACATCTGCTTAAATTCCAAACTTGATAGTTACCAGGTTCAGTCCTGTAATTCGAGTTTGACCTTACTCTAGGTATTTACAGTTGGCTTGTCGGACTAGTCCGTAGATATCGACAAAAGGTAGAAGCTTTTTTTTGAGGAGGAACGGGCGTTTCCAACAGGAACACTTTCTTGGAACAGAGGTTTCTGAAACAGACAACATGAGTTTCAGAACTAGTCACAGGAAAACATAACTTAAAAACTAACCTTTATCAGCACGAGGTAATGGAGAATGGAGAATATGCCCACAGATACGAGACCACTGAGCGCTGGGGATATGAACCATGATGCAACTGGATGGAGAAAAAAATTTGAAAAAAAGACTGATAGTTGGTAATGACCATGTGTACCATGCATGTGTACGAGAAAACTTTGGAAGCCTAAGCAAAACTCCCATTCAACACTAGTGATTAGAGTGGATATTTTTCATGCTTTCATGATAATACTTATCGTAAAAAAGTTAACAATGTTACTGAAGCTGGCCCGCGTTTCAGAAGGTAGCTGAAGTCCTAGGTGTCATTTCGGTTTGATAAGATTAAACACGGGGGGTCAAAACAGCCATAGCTGACACAAAGAGGATTGCTTGTGTTCAAAGGCGAAACGGCAAGACTTCTATTTTAAACTTCTTTCTATTATGTCAAAGAGTAACCTGTCCAAACCTCCTGTGTTACAATTTTTGCCCGTATTTTTCCGTGCAAATCGCGAACCATGAGCACACTGATAGCTTGGAAAGTCTGTTGTGATTTAGTTAGACTGTATGCCAAGAAGTCGTCTAATCCCCTGACTTCACAGGTAGTTTGAACGATTTTGGGAAGATGCTTTGATGCAATAATTTACTAAACTTAAACAAGCTCGGGTTTTTTCCTCAATACGCTGAGATTTATTAGGGTTTGGAAGATTCAAACCAAGCGTTCGGCTGACTAAACTGAGCGTACATCTGTATATCAAACTACGACTTTGTAGACTGTGTAAGCTGAACCACGTGCTACGGTATAGCTGTCATATTATTCCGAAAATTTTTGACGTGCTCTGTAGAGCACAACTACTGTGGACGGTTTGCAAAACAGCACATATTCAAGCCAATCAGAGATGACTGGTGATACCAACCGTTATTGATCGGTTTTCTTGGAATGTATAAAATTTCGTATTCCATATATTTGTTGTACAAAGATGCTTGACCAAGTAGAAATTCTTTACAAACAATAATCGTGAACTGACTGAGCCTAGGTAACCCAAACAAAGGAGCCAAATAAACTAATCTAGAAGGGTCGCTAATAGGACGAGCCCTGAGGATATCGCGGAATGCAATACAAAGACGGGACTTGACGGGAAATAACGCTCGTATGAACGAATAAAGCTTGTTGTGTAGTGGAATCTACTTCTGTGTCAGTCAGAATTTGACAGGACTTTGGACCAATCATGGACCTGCTTTGCAAATGGCCATATTGCGAGACGATTTTCCGCAATGCCTACTGCATATTCGGCTGATAAAATAAGTACAGCCCGAATATGTTTAGAGTAATGAAATTTCTACGTTTGAGTGATTCAGTGATTGAAAACTGTTTCCAAAATGTGTTACGATTCAGGGGAGTGTAATCTGGTCGGAATTAGACAGCCCTAGCACTCACCCGATGAGGTCCTGTTATCTAAACCCATAGAAGCATTGAGTGGATTTCCGCTGACAGCCTCTGGCTTGGGTTGATTAGATACTCGTTTGTTTTCAGAGCTGTATCAAACTTACCTTGTTTAGAATAACGTATGCCATACTGCCTTGCTCCGAATCTTAATCGATTGCATTCTTGTGAACGTCCGGAGATGACATGCAGTAACCCAGTGATAATCCTGGTACATACAGAGATGCTCGAAGTGACTGTGACTAGTTTTGTATACGGCAACTTAACACCAGTCACATGCATGTAGCCTGGGTCGGTCATTTGTGTGGTGTCCCCACCAGGCCACATGTTGCGCATACACTACGCGCCACTATGTCATCCCCATTTGAATAGACAACTGTCGACCGCCAGTTCGGCTAAGGTATGCCTTACAAGGTTCGTAACAATGTGTGAAAAGAATGCAGCTGCATCAAATCTGAACAGTGCAACCAACGACCTACCAATCTTGCCTAAACCGACCCAATTGATGGCCTTCACTCCAAACCGAACAAGGCTGAATCCGACTGTGGCTCCCACAATGCTGTGAGTGCCGGACACCGGAAGTCGGAAGAACGTGGCGATCAGCAGCCAAATGCAGGAACCTAAAAGAAGAAAAATAACGAAAGAAAAAATGCAAACTCACAGGTTGAGCAAACATAAAAGTTTCGCGAAAGCTTCCTGATGTTTGCTTCTGTGTGATTTCGCTCTAACCCACCGTCAGCCCATCCATGTTGACCAAGGTTCTACTGGAGATCCCAACAATACTGGACAATGTGATTTTTAAGTGTTTGTGGAATATTGAAGTTTTATCCTCATGCACTCTTCAGGTAAAATTTTCGAGTTGTTTAAAGTAACTGAGTAAAAGAGTATGGCGGTGTATATGACAAAACTCACAAGTAAGCGGATCACTCGCTCATATGAGACACTAATAGTTCCCCTGTTTGTATACTGACTGCAATTCGGAGAATACGCCTATCGAACTGGTAATACGCTATTGGTGAATATTACTCAACCATCTAAGTAGTATAACGCACGATATGAGTAAATTCTATTCCACAAGACTTAACCCTCCACTTCGCCTAAGTTTATTTGTTTATTTTCGGACAACGGCTGTGTTCAGTTAGTAATTCTACAGAGGGAGTTGCTGGTATGCGACCACGCATCCATCCAGACCCAATTTCCTCACCTGAGCAGTGACTATGCACCCGAAATGTGGAATTCCACATCTGGTATGTGAAGTCCAAAAGTATGACAAAAGTACAAACCTCAAATCTTATTGAGGTCAACATAATAACGTTCATGTTAGCCCAGAGTAGGTACTGTCGTATGTACAACTGCTACTGAGTTAGGTAAGAGCTACCTAAAGACCGAACCTTTGATAGACTGATGTTTGGTCTAGTGAGGCCTGAATCAACGCTTTCTATTTGCCGGAATTATTCGATGCTGTTCGAGAAAAGGGTGTGTAACTTTTGACACGAAGGGATTCAGATGGTGATATTTCGCCTGGGTTGAACTCGAAACTCCCCTGGAGTTCATGCAAGTTTTCAGCTCTTTACTAACGAAAGCAAACCATCAGCTTCATAATTAGGTGGCTGAATGCGCAACTATGTCCAAAAAAGTGGGGTCCGGTAGCATTCAGGCAGAAACAGCGCGAAATTTGGTTGCACCTTTTATTCACCATCTAAGAACGTTATCATGTAGCACAATCAATCGGCGCATCATTGGGCCTTACCTCGCGTGAAAAATGCTCCATATCTGAGACCGCAAAATCATATTTCCTGCAGTTACTCACGTCAACAGAGGTTGGGGTTCAGAACCACGTCCAATACTTCTGAAGTTTAACGTGAAGTCCCGTATAATTTCATTAATCAACCCAGAGATCTATTAAAAAGGTAGTTTGACTAAACACGAGTATATCAAAGTTTTCTGGCAGGCCTCAAGCGGGTGAAAGGGACTGCAGGCTTTCGAAGAGTCTTCAGCCATCTTGTGAGCAGTTTCTTTCGTGGATGAAATGAAAGTATGCAAGGTGATTTTCAATAGTACCTGAGCAACTCATAGGCATTGTTGAGAGCAAAAAGCAGTCTTACCTACCCGTTTGGTTAGGTTTACGCTTGTATTCATCTCTGACATCTGTGTCCGTTGGAATCCGCAGAGTAAAATCCACACGGTGACTGATGAAGGCTCTGCCCGTGTTGTGACACATGATGATGGACACAATAAGTTTAGTTTGTGCTTTGCAATCAAGTGAACGCACACTGGACTTTCCTAAGGAGCTGGATATAAGGTTCCGTTGAACTGCGGGTAATAAGGCGTGCATCACGATGACAATGGAGTTTGCCTTGAACAATACCAACTAGAGAATTGCGGATTCATATTAGCTTGTAAGCATCAAACAATCGAACTGCAGAAGCTAAATATCATGCTGTATCTGAAGGTGCGCGGATTCGACCAGACTACTGGCCGACGGAAACTTGGTAGCCAAACAGTTATAGCAGACAAAGCGGTTGGCAAAGCGGAATTCTGTATTGGATTGAATACAATAGCTTTTGGAAAGTGAGTTACAACTACTCATCGAGCTGTTAAAACTCGAGGTCTGATTAACCTTGTGAACTGTAGTCAATGAAATTCAACCCTTCGAACGTTTTGGCTTACCATAAGATTAATCTCGCTGAATTCGGCTGCTATTTGGTCCTAGATCCTAAGAGGCATCTGCCCGTGAACTCCGGAACTTTTCAGGAACTTTTTTGGGAACTTTTCCTGGGAACTTTTCAGTGATTAGACCCAGACCTAAACGAAACTCGATCAAATTGTCAGTTTATGTTGAGCGTCAAACGCATAGCGTTTTCAGAAATCATGCTACTACTACGCTATCTGGCAGACATTACAAACTGCCACCATGTGATTACTGAGAAGTTATTATCCAGAGGGCAAGGCGAAATGGCTTCTTCATCAATCTTTGTTCACTGATTTTGTTTTTTTTCGACTTAATGAACCACCCAGTAGTTTCAGACACTGTACGGACGGCTGTTTCCAGCTGTGGAATTCGGAAAGTCACCCGACGTTCACACAAAAAGAAGTAATCAGTCGACCATATTTTACTGAAAAGATTACAATGTTTTCGTGTGAAAATTTCATGCTTTTATAGAGAGCATTGACAGATAAATGGTGCCGCTCCTGAAGGGAACAGCGAAGCGCTAACTGGGAAAAGCGCTGGAATAGACTGAAATATTCTATGGACTGTCTGTTTCCATTAATACATTGTGTGTGACCGTTTTTGCTTCTGGACCAATCCGCACTCTTTTTCGATGCTTCTGCACAGTGTCATAGACACTACTCAAAAGGCTGCTGAAAACTCTTCGACAGCCCACAATCGGTTTCGTCCTTCTTGGGGCTCATCGGGTAGATTTGATCCGCAAGTTTCCGTCCATCTTACGCTCTATTTGAATCTAAGGGACTGCGTCGACCTTCTGAACCCAAAGAAGGGTGAAACCGTTCGTGAGCTGCCGAAGAGTTTTCAGAGAACTTAAGAGCAATGTAGTACGTCAAGGGAATGCGTTGTGATACCCAAAATATGGTACCAGCTGAAACCTAAGGCAGCCCTTGTGCAACACATTCCGATGGAGAACATCAAAAACGGAGGTTTCTGGTGAGTTTATCGTGAGAGAGTGAAGTGAGAGGGGGGCGCTGTACCAAACCACACCTGCCTCCCCTTGATGCACCTGAGTTCACGCTTCAACACTAAGACTGGGGAGGGGGTTGCTACGTACTTGCTTACGTATAATTTTAGCCAGAAACAACTTTATATATGTGTTTATTGGGCAAAATTGCGTTTCATAAAACCCTTTGTCAAGGTATGAACTTCTTAAGAGGGCCACTTTTTACCCTTATAGGAATTTCAGTGTAACCAAGCACTTTTTTGTGACAAACGACCATTTGTTACTAGACTCAAGTAGCATTAATTTCGGCGGCGTGATCAATTTAATGTTTCCAAACACGATTGATTACAGATATCTCAAACTAACCACCATCAATGTGGTTCTAATATCAAGTTCTTATGAAGAAGACATACACAGCAGGTGACACGAAGAGGAGAGTGAACCAAACGCACAACTCACCAGACCGAACGGCTCTGATGCACAGGAGAGCACAATTCACTATGGTCATCTCCAAATGACTGGTACTATGTCCATTAGTTGAGTTCACCTGAGGGCTGAACGCTGATTCTGTCTAGCAATTCAACCTGGAAGACAATGCTTCAGCCTTCCACATAGTGACGATAACTCTTTGACTCTGATATTCCGCGTGTTTGTTGGCCGAAATATTAAACCGCCCTCAATCCTCACTGACCAAGGCTTCTGCGTACCCAAGCCTCTCTGTCATTTAACAGTTCAGACGGTCTTGACCGGACAAAATCGGTCAATATGTTCATCTTGATGTGGTCATGTCAACCAGTGTCACTATTAACTTTGGAAGGCAAAATCCAGAGAGGATACGAAGTTGACATGTCTCCTTTAGTTCAGCTTCCCATCAGGAGAACAAAGTGGGGTTAAAAAGTTTCATAAAGTAGTGTTCCTGATTTTCACCTCAACTAAGGGCGTCGTGTGGTGGTGTAAGCTGACTTAGGCTAGTCAATTTGATTTTCATGGGCTAACTGCCTGAATCCCTCTTTTTTTGATATTCAGCAGCCTTGTAAGTAGTTTTCTCTAGGGAGATATGCTGCGATATCTCGAGTATCGCCGACCTCGGTTTAGCAGATCAATTGAAGGACAACATAAAAGAGGGATTCAGCTAGGTTTTAGATGAATCTTTCGTGCACATCAAATTGAAATTCAATTGAGTGTATTTGCCCAATTTCGTGCAGTTTGGGTTCACGTAGAACAAAAGGTCGATAGAAACTCGGGGACTCCGCCTATCTGGTGAGCCTGAAGAAAGGAGAAACCGGTCGTGGGCTGTCGATGAGTGTTCAGCAATCTTGTGGGTCGTTTCCTTTACGTTTGACTGTGGCTCTAATTTCTCTCTTAACGCGTATGCATATTTGCTAAAGAAAACTGTGGTTATGGACCAACTGAACCTCGGTTTCATTTCTCCCTAAGTAACAATGACAAGATTAGCTGCCGTTCAGTACACCTAGTGATTGGACTCTGACGCTGCAGGGCAAGCTATCCTGTCTCCGCCAAACGAGGTCCAGTTTGAACAGAGGTTACAGATAAGAACCCACATAATAGTTCTGGCCTGTAGGCACACACGTAGACGTGATTCGAGATATTGTGTTTCTGTTCAGGTTCCATGACTTCCCCCAAAAAACGAACGTTAACTGGAGTGGCTTGATGTGTGATAAGTGCTTGTTCAGATGTCCCGGGTCCATTAGTCGAAATTAATAGCGAATGCAACATAGGTAAATGTACCGCTTAGCAGTTTATCTTTCAGACGAGTTTTCGACATTATTGGAATTTGCCCCGCTCAGGGAAGTTTCCTCAACCTTTTTCCAGGAATATCCACCAGAAATCAGAGGGTCTGAGTAGACCAGCAGCTGATTAAGTCAAGACGCACTCCAGAACTCCAGTTCTAATCACGAACTTGGTGAATTCGCCAAACACATGCTCAAATATTAATATTCCGTAATTGGGTAGATCAATTTTCAGTCGATAAATGGTACTATGCAGCGGAAAACCTCTGGTGGTCACAAAGGATAAAAGGTCGATTTGACGCTAAACACGTATCGCATAAATTCTCAGTGTCTGAACAATGTCTGGACCTGAATTCATCTATGCAATGCCATTACAGTGGCCGGTCAAACCTTCGAACCATGAGACAAGGTCTATAAAATTGCACGAGGTCTACGGGATAACCAGAAGTGAGCGTAAATGAGTATGACATGTGAGACTACGAAAAGTGGTGGATGTCTTCTACGCGAATATAAAAGGCATCAATCATTTTTCGTACGGCAGGTGGCGTCACCTAGTCCTAAGATGGAAAAACTACGCGTATTTGACTCACTTTGATTGCCCGGAATGAAAGCGTGCGTTAGAATGTTATCATATCGCCGAACTTTGGTTGGCTTGCTTTCTGTGTACGTTTAAGCTTTTTTGGCTGATTTCAATCAGCACAGGGCTTACGTCCAACTATCTTGGGTTGTTACGCAAGGGGACTATCCGAAAATCGTCCTGGGGATGGGCTACGTGTTCAAGTGTTATTTACAATTGTCCGGAACCGGCTCAGAACCCATAGTGGTGAAGTAAGTGAAAACGTACCAAATTGCTTTGGCTTCTGTGATCCCGGATTAGACTGTATGTACCGTTTACAGTCAGTCTTCACTGCATTTCCGTAGGTCGATTATTATAGAGGGTGAAGGTTTATTACCTCGACTTTGTTGTCCTTTACAAAGTTCCATAAACATTTACTTGGTTCCCTGAAAAAATTAACTCCAGCCTTGGAGGATTTTTGTGGAGAAGCCGGAGAAAATATTAGGCAACTACTATCGTTTTTTGGGTGAATTTCAAGTGGAACGATGATGATATTTGCGGATATTGATGCTTTCAGCTGAAGGCTGGGTGCTAAAGTAAATTCACCGAGAAGATTTCGAACAACCAGAAGTACTGGTGGAAAATGTCCTCTTCCTAGTCTATGACTGTTTGCTCGCCGGATCATTACTCGCATAAGGATTAGTCTAATTGCCACCATTCCATCTTTATAATTCGCTCAACAAGCTGATTGGCTAAGCCTGAATAAGCATATCCCAGCTTGTGGTGGCCGCCCTCAACTGTTACTCATTTAAGCGTACTTGCTGACGCCCAGCTGATTGCACCATTCAAATTTGCTGGCGTTTGGCGTTGGGTTAGGCAAATGTCATTGCTCAGAATTAATGCGGCGTTCGCGGTCATTGAAAGATGGCATGTTGAGCAGGCAAAGCTCAAGGAAACGGTTGAGAAGGGAACAATGACGGTGTACCTCTTTCCTGTCTATCAAACCTTCTCCACTGTTTTCTGCGTCCACCTCATATTGTTGATATTCACCCACAATCCCTCATGAACATTCTACCCTTAACATGTCGAACCAATTCTGACAAACTTTCCACGCGCGCATTTTGACCATTTGCGTTACCACGTGCGGTGCGCGCACGTTTGTCGCTAATTCAAATCGATTTGCCGTTACTTCCGGACTTTCTTTGGGCTTGCACGAACTCGTGCAACAATTAGGCAAAAACCCATAACTTAATGTTTGTATCCTTTTCATATAGGCATATTTGTACGTGTATTACATCATTTTATTGACATATCTCAAGGTCATTCTACAGCCAGAGAAAAAACGCACGGGTGGATATTTGAATGGTGAGCCCCTGACGATCCGTTCTCGGTTAGTAGGCGAAAGCGGTCGATCGATTCTTTTGGGTGGTTGATTTTTGTCGGATGGTTTAGTTGTGTAGCCATACAGCTCACTCTGAACCGGCGGGTTCAATGAATATTGGGCTGTGAACTGAAAGCAGTTCAACAGTCAGAAAACCTGTAGCATCGGCGGTGTATTGCAACCAATCAACGATGTCCACCCAGCACTGAGAGAGCTTTACTTGTGCGTTTTTCAGCTCGGTTTGTAATCTGTATCACAGAACCGGGAGAATAATGAGCACATGTCCAAAAATTTCTACGTGAGCGAACAAGTGTGTGGCCTAAGCAAATCCGTAACTATGTTGGTTTCCTTAAGATCTTCCCAACGTTTGGTGGACCGCAGTGGCACTGTTGCCTGGAGTATTTGTTGTCTTTACGAATGTGACATTTCCGTTGAAATTCCTGGGTAAAAACAAGGATCCAGTTCAACAAACGGCTTAAAATAAGCCATGTGGTTGCGCTATTGTTGTTGGTTGGTTGGTAGTTGGTTGCGCTATCGATTTTGTTGCTCGTTTTTCTACTGCGTAATCTCGTTCGTGGCTAAAATTTGCCAGCTTCGAAGCTTTGAATGAGTCTAGAAAGCCAAAAGACTCCTAAATCACTTTTTTAAGCCGGAAAATTCTTGAGAAGTGCTGTGTTGACAAAGTGAAAAGAGTTGATAGCTGCACACACGTAAAATATATGACTTTCGTAGCAACGACTCCTGTTTCGAATTATGAATCAGTTCCATTTGGGTCAAATAATAAAAATCGCTGTGATATCTTCGTGTTTTTCTCATCTTTGCAAACTGGTAAAAACAAGGATCCAGTTCAACAAACGGCTTAAAATAAGCCATGTGGTTGCGCTATTGTTGTTGGTTGGTTGGTAGTTGGTTGCGCTATCGATTTTGTTGCTCGTTTTTCTACTGCGTAATCTCGTTCGTGGCTAAAATTTGCCAGCTTCGAAGCTTTGAATGAGTCTAGAAAGCCAAAAGACTCCTAAATCACTTTTTTAAGCCGGAAAATTCTTGAGAAGTGCTGTGTTGACAAAGTGAAAAGAGTTGATAGCTGCACACACGTAAAATATATGACTTTCGTAGCAACGACTCCTGTTTCGAATTATGAATCAGTTCCATTTGGGTCAAATAATATCGCTGTGATATCTTCGTGTTTTTGTCATCCTTGCAAACTGTTAGGCAAGGTGCGTAGCCGATCCTGGCGGCAAGCGTGCATTCACCTCCCAGGTGGACAACCTAGCTAATGTTTGTCGGTTGTGGGCTAGGTGCAATTTAAGATACCTAATCAATCTCCATGATGGGGTCTTATTCCTACAAGATGCTCCGGTATGGTTACTTTAGTGCTTTTCGAAGAAGTAAACACATTTTTGATATAGTTCTCGAAGAATATATGGACTTTCAAAGCAAACTTGCAAATCTCTCTCTTTTTACACGTTACTAAATAGGTCTAAATTCGCATGTCCTGCAAACGATAACTACGGGCAGTCACCAAGCTATTTGGGTTCCATCGCTAGATTACGAGGGGCGCGAAGTTTTGTTTAATCACACTGATGATCAACCGCACGAATCTGAACTGTTAACCCTCAACTAATAGCTTGGAGAATGCGAGTTCGAATCTTCTTTGGGGTTCTGCAGATGCACAGTGGTGGACAAAAACGTATGGTTTTCGGTCCTTCTACTCAGACTTGCAAGACGGAAACTCGACCGTAAACTTTCCAGTCTTCTCACATATTACCGATTCTCGAAGTGCGTGTGTTTGTCACACAGCATAGACGAACACTCATATACCTCTCCTTTATACCTTTATACCTTAATGCCTCTCCTGTATACCCCTCCTCTACACTAACCTCTCTTTTAACGACATCGTGAAATCGAAGACGATTCACAAAGTGAACATTCTAATCATTAATTTAGTGCATTCATGGCAAATCATTTACCTCTCGAGGTTAAAAATCTAACCCTACTGGGTAGCTCCTTCTGAAGACGCCCAGAGAGGCAATGGGACAAAATCAACAGAACACATAAATAGAGTGGCCTTCAGTTTAAACTAAATGTGTCCGGTATTTTCATCAAGGATGCTGTCCGAAGTAACAGCCACGAGAGTAGGATTCTGTCCGGATAAAATTATCGTGCTTTTACTCTTGGCGTGCCTTTTTGTGCTTCCTACACTCAAACTACTATTTGCGTAAACTACGGAGAAGAGTGTCCGAAGTCGGCAAAATGAGTTATCATTACGGCCGTTTGTTCAACTTGACCCTCTACGTGTCCACCGACTTATCAGCTAGACACGTTGGAAAAACGGGCATTGTTTGTATATACTGGTCGTGTTACAGCCGTAATACGTAATGTTTGGCAGTGTGTACTTTTGTCGGTGTTTGAAGGAACATACCTCCCAAAAAAGGGATTCTAATGATTCATCTTCTAGAGAGAACGGTGAACACAACAGCAAGTCTACAGTACTTATTTGTTGCCGTTCCATTCTGATCAAACCTCGTTTATTGCATGAACAAAATACCAAAAATCACGATCAAATGCCATTGTTTTCAAAGGATATTCATTGTCCATCAGTTTGGAGATTAGCTGTCTGATTGAAGTGATACCTCGTTGGTTCAGTATGCGCGAATTCGACCAGTAAGGTGTCCGTAAGGTGTCCTTCCGACGAAATTTATGAATCAAATCAAGTGAATTAACGCTCCGACGTGGACTCAGTCACAGGGACAACACACCATTTTGTAACTGTTTCTACTACATAAAACTACCTGCATCTTGGTTTGGTTGAGAATATTTCGTTGACCACAATTAAACCTATAAGTATAGAAAATACGGATAAAATAAACTAGGTTCTACAACGTTTTGCGTAACGCTTGGTCAACCAGTCGTGCAATCTGAGGAGAAAACCATCCTATCAGGAATACAGATCGATCATGTCAGTCAAGAATGCAACACTTCCTTCTCGCTTGAGCTCCCGCTCCTTGACTCAGATGCCATTCGTACACATCGAGCAGCACAGTAGAGATCGCTAAAACTGAAGCACTTAGACCGGGAGTCCGTGGTTTGTGAACCCATCAGTGCTTCGTTGTCATGCCACCAAAAAGAAGCACGAGGGCCGAAATACTGTCAGATTGCCCAGCCCTGGACAGGAGCAGTCGAGATGCCGTGGGTTAGGGTCAAACCACAACCATTCTGGTTCGCGCTTCAAACAATGAGCTATCATGAGCTTTTATACTTTGTAATTTTACGGAGACTGGACAGTTAAACAACCTAACGTTTGCGGCTTTACCATTCATGAAGACGTTAACTAACGACTTTTCAAACCAGGTAGGCTGGAATAGTTGACATTAGCCATGCAGTGGTCGCAGGACAAAGTCGTCGTTTCTCTATGGTAAAACTCTGTTAGGGCTACATGCTAACACTCACTAAATTGTGCGAGAGGCAATGAATACTGTCACACAATCCGGGCTTATTGATTTTATTGTACGATACCCAGTGCTCCCGTGTGAGCGCATTTTTCTACAGGATTCCACCGGAACAGCTGATCCGGTTCACCCAGTAAAAATCGCAAAATTGTGAAGGTATCTACTGATCTCCACTTGACCTGACCACCATCAACCCGACACATTTGATTTGCCTGGCAAGACGTCCATCTGATCATGAGTGTATGTACGTTTGTTTACCGGCGTCACCGACTGCCTACCGGGATGATTATCGAAAACTTGTACCACTTTCTCAATAGTCCAGCGGTGCATTCGAAAAGGGGTTTGAAAAAATATTCGCTGAAGGACATCCACCGTCTTTACCCGTCAAAAACGCACACTGTATATTCTTACCCTTCCGATGTACCGTGTTATACTCATCCTATTATTGTTTTGGTGGACCGTTGCAACTCAGGTCACTGTCGCCTTTCGGGTAGTACCACTTAGCTGCGGGTTTCAGCGGCACAGTGCGTGGGAGTGGACGATCAAATCCTGTAGACAGTCACAACGACCGAACTTCGCTACGTTACACAGTTTTTAGGGGAACAATTCACGTTTTCTGCTACGGCCAAACTGCACACTACCTTGAAAGAGAAGTAAACTAATTTGGTGAACATTCATATATGCGACATTGCGAAGCAGACACGCTGCTCACTATTCTACAGGCACGTTGTGCATGCAGTTGTTAGCTTAGCTGAGAACGTAGAGGTATCTTAACAACTATCTCAGCTAGAGATAGCTCAGTGGCTAAAGCGCAAACTTACTGACCGGAAGATCTGTGATTCCAGTCCAACCCAAGCCTAGACTGCTCCTGTTTAGGCTTGGGCAACTTTGCAGTCGCTCAGCCCTTATGCTTCCTTCGGGTAGCATGGCAGCTATGCGCCAAAAAGCTAGTCCAGTGGTCTTTTTCTTTCGTTATTTTGTACTGACGACTTTAACTTAAAATTACTCACCACTCGGTATCACAAGGGCAACCAGGGTCCTAGTCACGGTGTCAAGCACGACAAGCAAGTGGAAATTTTCCCAAATACTGTTTGAAAGTCGCTACGTGTACAAAATATTTTTTGAGCGGGTTTTACGCAGCTTTCGCGGTTAATATGAATTATAGCGCATGAATTTTACCTTCCACTGAAAATAGAATTGAAATGAACTACACTTTTTCCCGAGCACTATAAAGCATCCAAAACATAATTTTCTATGTTTTCAGTTCTGGTATCTACGCAGTCGCGCAATACAAGTTATTTTCCGCGTTTTGGTGAACATTATACGACGAGGATCTTGTTAACTGATGTGTTCAAATCGTCCTCAAGAATTAGGTAATGCAAGACACTGTGATGGATACACTCACTATGCTAAACATATCTGCAACCCCCATGCAAAAAGAAGGGTTCAATGGATGTTTTCACACAACCTTTCTTTGACTTTATTGTCCCAAGTGTCTTAGGACGGATATTCCCGCCGTAAGCACAGAGTTCCTTTGTGTTGGATCTCCTGCATGCCTATTGAATGCCTAAACGCTATACGTGGTTTGAGGTGGCATTTAAAATGGGCTAAAAAACAGTGTTCTTTTCAAAACAACATTCAAATTTTACTGACAACTTTAGGTGGTGTACCCATTATCATTGAACGGAGAGCTGCTCCTTAGACAGAAGCTTAAGCGTTGAGAAAAAGGAACCACTAATATCAGCTACAGAACTTGAGTACTTCCAAAAGACCTGTACAGTTTGGAACATCGCCTATAAGAACCCATTTTGATGGGTTTTTTAAAAGAACTACCAGCCATCTGTTACCAATACCGATTTAGAACAGTTCGTAATAATAAGAGAACTATTTTTCGTTGGGAAAACAGGCTGTGCAGTTTACACATACGGTCAGACTATCGCCTCTCGAATAGTTTGCCCACAGTGTCGGTGCTGAGTAACACAAAAAGCAAATCTAACATACAGGCACGAAAATTATCGTAATGTTTTATGGCTTACCGCAAAGTGTGGCCACTTGACCAACCATCAGTGTTGAGGGACCCTTCTCGAGCTTATCAAACATTGAGGTATCCACTATACCTTTCCGAATTGTACCCGAAACGGTCGATCCGAGTAGCAGCGCTCCTGCCATCTCACATATGGTTGCTATTGTACACGCCTGCCTTATGGACAACACCTTTGAACCGACACTTGATCCGAAAGTGTTGGCGACGTCGTTTGCTCCGATCGCGAAAGCCAATGCGAATGCCACGATGAATCCAACAATGACCATCCATAGTTGATCGTCTGGTATCATCGATTAGAGCTGAGCAAAACAGAAAAACACATTATGGAAGCCCTCTATCCCATCAGTATCCTGGTAGTTTTCTTAATTTTTTATTGCTATATGCTGGATCCAAAATGTGACACGGGTGTACGAACATGGCGGCATCAGCCACCCACACATAAACCCACCGTCCATGCGCACATAATTTTTTGAGGGGTATAACACAGCTTATTTCACAGAGACCAGTATTTTGCTACGCTATTGCAAAACCTATGTCTGCTTTAGACTATGTATGCTTTAGACTAACGTTCGTAAACATGATCGAAAACAATCGAATTCTGAAGTTCACACATTACGAACAGCACTTACAGAAGCAAGCGCATTTTTTCATCGGGAGAGCTGCATTGCATTGGAAATGAGGTTTACCTCAAGAAACATATCCGGGGTTATCAGGTCTCATCCTTAAAGCAGATCCCGCGGAAAAATCCTTCGTTATAGAGGAAGTTTACTTCCAGCATTCTTCCTTTGAATCAATAAACAGTTCTCACTCGGATGGCATAAATCGTTTGCCCGGATTTAATATACAGCTAAGTACACTTCCAAGCACTTTTCGAACAGAAAGTTTTGCATGTCAACGGAAATTCTTGACCCAAACCTTGGAAACACGTTAAAGTTTTTAGTCACTATATAGCCGCTACTATTTTCAGGTTGGTGTAGTGATCTTGTGTTGAGCTATGCCCTCCAAAGTGCTATTGCATGCTTGCTTGCAGGGTAGCGTAAATGATGCACCAGGTCATGGCTTGTCCAGCATTTACTGGACACGCTCACCCCGTGTGTCAGATATCCGGGGTTCAGGCCTCAAACCCACACTGCTGATGAGCACTAATAAGAGCAAAACCCGAGTCCAGTGCTCCTCGCCTTGATAGTGACTCACCAGAAGAATCGCGCTAGGACAGGAAAAAGACTGTTTAAACCAGAGTGATGTGAGAGTGGATGCCATTACGTACACGTTTTTAGACTTAACCAGAAGTCTGATGCACCGTATTCTTCAAGCTGTGCGCAAATCTCCTTTAAACGGCATTTATCAGTAATGAACCGTCAATCGGCAACTGCGAAGGTCACCGTGTGTATTCTGGTGCGGATTTACTGGCGAATAGGTCTTTTTACGTGAACACTCCCGAATCTGTTTTACAGGACCTAATATTCCGGGATTAAATGCGCACAGAGTGTCAAATTCGTTTCAACAGCTGCGAAAAGCGAATCCATACTCAATACTTGAGTAGTGAGCTTTCATTTTGTCCAGACGCAAAATATACCTGGAACTTCCCTAAGGTAACAGGTGTAAAATAACTGCAGATTCATGAGGGTATGCATGGATATTTTTGGATAAATGGGGTATCTGTTATGAATGTAGTATTAAACGCTTCTGACGGTGAGCATCAAATGAGGTTTGCAGGATTCTAAGCTTCATCCGACGATTACGTGTGAGGTACACTATCCGGTCATTTAAAGGGAAGTTGCGTTGAATATCTAAAAGTCGATGGACCACAACGCTCTTTCAAAAATCTGCATGATTAGACAAGATATTGTAGCTAGTGCAAAATAATAAAAAATGGTAATCGTTCGGCTGTAACACTCTTTCGGTGCTTAGCTGCCATGCCACCAGAAGGAAACATGAGGGCTGGGATATTGTCAGGTTGCCCAGGTCTAGACAGCGGAAGTCGGAGGCAGAGGTCGGGTTCGAACCACGGACCTTTCGGTCAGCAAATTTGCGCCCTAACCACTTGAGCCATCTTGCTCCTGTAACTAGTATGGTCTCCTTTTGAACTTCATATCCCCCAGGCTAATTTTGGAACAATGGTAATCGGTTCCCATAAATTGACGTAGGTTTAAGCAAGAAGGTTCCATAATTGGACTCCAGGTTTACTGGTGTGACCAGGTAGACGTAGAAGGATCGAACCCCTGATTAGCATTGTCAGGCTTCTGCCCCCCACATACAACGATTCCGACGACCGGGTTATGACAGGGACGAAACAGTCGACGACTGTGATCCTTAGTATAACCAGCGACCATCTGATTGCTAGTGAACAAGCAGAAAGTTTTTCATGATTAGCTAGTCTGTTCAAGTCAACCTCTATGCGACAAAGGTTGAATTTTCGGTGTGTGACTTTACACATATGTGCTTTAAGAGAATCGACAATGACAGTCGATAACAAACGATTTACAAAAGCAGGCGAGGTTCAAGACTGTTACGTAAGACAATGAGAAACAAGCAACTTAGAAGATTACAGAGCTGCGGTGTATGGAATTATTGCCAAACTAAAGTTCCTGCTTGGAACCAATGCATGAGGTAGGTTTGTCTCTGCTGCGTGAGAGCTCGGGGTGGCATAAAAAGAAATGTTGACGAAGATTTAGACCATAATCGAGTATCTCGCTTACCAGTGGGACAAAACTCCCTGACAGTCCACCGGTTGTCAAGTGACTGGTTAAGCTAGTCAACAGAAGGTGCAACTGAGAATCTCATCCAAATATACAGCACTATTTTAAGGTGTCTCGTTAGGACAGCAACCTCACCGCTTGTCACCGACACGCTCAGGTAACTGGTCTTTTAGTTGCCCTACCATCCGGACCAGGTCTAAATTTGTTCAGAAATGGTGGGTTCTTTTTCGCTTGGAGAAAACAACCAATTCCCCCCTATCACGTTCTTACCATTTTCACATGGTACATTCTTTTATACTGACCACAACAGTCTCAGGTTATTTTTCCGCCACAGAGCAGCATTTTTTGAAACTCCATTCTTCCAAGTTCTTGAACCCGCACTACTTTGACAATACTACCTTACTTCCAACGAGCATCTGAAGTTTTTGCCTCTTTCACCTAAGAAGGACTGATTATACTACACTCAAAAAAACATTTCTACCCACTTTGGGATAGCCTTTTCCAAAACAATCAATAACGAAAGTCTACGACATCTTAAAACTGTCATGCTCGTAGCTGATTTAGGTGTGAAACTTCCAACCTTTTGAATATACTACTCTCTTTATCCCAGGTACAGGCGGTGTTGGTGGACAAGCAGAGACATTCATCGATAAAGTAGGAGGTCCTCCGTAACTGGATACTACTCTAGTATACCTCACCCTAGGCTGAGCCTTAGTTTGAGCAGTTAAGCTCTAATTCGGTGGATGAGATCCATTTCTTGGCCCAGAGTCATGGTGATGGTTCCACTCAATGGCTGTCGGCCCCTTAAAGATTGTCTGTATTTGTAACCGGATACAATCTTCCGAAGAACTTCAGCTTTACCGCAACCTAGGTTTTGATGGGATGCGTTATTTTCCGACTGGTCTTTTGAAAAAGATGGGAGAACGAATAGTACTATAAGTCGGCTTCCTTGATACTGAGTAAACTTGAAATTGGAGTGGGATTCGCCACAGACGACATATTATTTTGAAAAGCGGTGAGTTGATTAAAATTTAGTTAGGATTTTTAAGCAGTTTTCATCCTGAATTGGTTTAAACAAAGGTGGATGATCTCCAGTGGAAAATTTAGCCGAAAAATCAGTTTTGTGGGGAAAACTTTGTAGTGACATTGACTACTAGCATGAGTGTGTATTGAGTAATACTATGCCGTCCGAGGGACCCGTACACACAACAAGTCAAGAACAGACCTTAGACAATGCGGGGAACTTACCCGAGAATGTGAACCTTAGAAATTCTGGAATGTAAGCCGGAGTCACACAAGATGGTGGTTGAAAATGTGAGGTGGAATGAAAATGTGTTTAGCAGAAAGCACAACTTATGCTGAACAACAAGATTGCAACAAGAATTTAGGTAGCACGTTTGTTGCTCCATCGGTGTGTGTGTGTGTATGTGTCGCAAGTTGCGCAATGGTATTTGTGCTTTTCAGGGATTGGCTAAACAGGACATACATATGAACTCTTACTTCTGAAAATGTGGTAACCCATGATGGCTACTATGATGCGTTAGGCTGAGGAACACAGTACCCAGTGTGGGTTTCACTGTCACTCACGGACTTTTGTGGAAGTACGAAAGCCAGTTTGCTCAACGACTATTGTCTTCAACTTTGGAAAAGTCACTTGGCGTAAAAATAGTTGGACCATGTCATGCAATAACTGACTGAAAACGGTTAGACTATCTGTCCAACCAGTCACTGATTCCTACCCAAGATCTGATGATCACTAAATGAGCACTGCCTTCATCATGAATAACCCTTGAATAGGGATTGCCCCTGTGGAAGAGGAGCGTTGTACTAAATTTTATTGTTGAAATGTGCTTTTTAAAATAATCCAAAACTGAGTTACGTAGGTTGCTCCGTTTTGAAAGTACCGGGTTCACCCCGTTGAAGAAACGTCACCATCTAAGGAGTGGGGAGACTGAAAAGCTAAAACCTCACATTTGAAGACACCGAGTAATAACCTATTGACGATTAGTTCGGCTCATCTCATCTTTAACCCGCTTAAAAACCGCCCTCAGTAATCTTGCTGTCGTTGTTTGTACCTCCGGCTAACTACCTAACCTAAGTTGCCTTTGATTACATTCGTGTTTTGGCAGTCTAAACATGTTTTGTACTATCATGGACCTATTTCCAAGAGTCGACACAGGTGAGATGGCAGTGTATAACCATAAGGATTTTTATCGATTAATACCTGCCGCAGCAATCGCTTTTGAACTGCAGACTTTGCACAAGCGTGAAACGCAGCATTTTTTCGGGCTAAACCACGTAAACGGATGCATGGTATGCACCGGTTCATCGTCTTCTCGTTCTCTCCTAGCACTTAACGAAGTAACAAAAGTCTGAGCTGTTGCAATTACGCTGTGAAACCGTGTGATGGTTCAGCATTCCTAACTATCAAAAATAGTTTTAAATGCGTTGTCTTCTTCAACTAGTGCTCTTCTAGGTTTCCTGAAACTAGCCAAGAAGAAGAGCACAACAACGATTCCACTGAGTTCTCTCCGAAAATGAGCAAAATGACAGTGCTGCTCCGGTTGGTATAAAATGCGTCCATAAAACACCAACAGCAACAAAATTTAGTTTTCGAGAAATACACCCATTTGCAAATCAATTTGGTTTTTGCGAGAGACTCACCTGGAACCCAGCTGAATCTCTCGTTTGTGATGATTTCAGGCAACTGAATGTGCTGCACCAGGCCGCCTCATGTTCCAGTTGCTACGATATTCGAGATATCGCGATACATGTATATACGTAATACACTACTCATAAAGTTGCTGGAAATTCTTCCACAGCCCACTACCAGTTTTGCCCTTCTTGTGGCTCATCAGGTAGGCGCAGTCTCCGAGTTTCCGTCAACCTTATGTTCCACTTGAACCCAAATTGGACTGTTTTCGAGAAATACACTCATTTGCAAATCAGTTTGGTTTTTGCGAGAGACTCACCTGGAACCCAGCTGAATCCCTCGTTTGTGATGTTTTCAGGCAACTGAATGTGCTGCACCAGGCCGCCTAATGTTCCATGAGTAGTGCATTACAAAAATTTAGTTTTATTTTATACTTATCAGGAGCTTTCGTATTAGCTGCATTACAGTTCTGCCTTCGAGGAACATGCACCCCCTAAGAGAATCTGCGTTCTTCTTGTGGATGCAGTCTCTTGGATGCCCACAATTTGAGTTTTCCAGTGAGTCGTATTTTGAACTCAAAGCCATACTTTTTGTAGAGTTCTTTCGCACGACTGACCAAGACGCCTTGTGTTGTGATCAGAAATTGATAAGATATTTTATCATCAATTCACTGAAAGCAAAATGCGTAGTGTTCTTGTAGACGAAAAAAAACAGCCAAGCATATTCCTCATCATCTGCTTTGCTGTAGGAACTTGACGAGACTTGCTCTTGGCCAGTGCCAAACAAGACGCACAATTCCGAAAGCATGAGATGATTTGAGCTTGCCTTCTCACTTGGTCCGTTGTGATTTCCGGAAAAGTTCGATTCGCGCTAACCAATCCTATCGATTAGTCTGCTTTTGGAATGATTTTAACACAACGCACCGTCGTGCATCACAGGGCTAGTCGGAAGGTACCCGAAATCAACTAAAGCCTTCCAAGCTTCAAAGCATATTTATCAGAATTGGTAAATCAACTTATTGTCCGTATCTGTTTCCGGTTGTCGTACTCTGAACCTTCGAAAAACATTATGCTTTTCAAAGTCTTTGCTGGTTTGGAAGACATCTCAGGACCGTTTGAGGTTGAAGGCAAGTTTACTACGGTTTAGTTCAGGATTTCCGCGATGAAACATGTGACTTTGGCAAGGTGTCTCATCAAATATGACAGTTTCGATTATACTCTGGTGCATGTGCAGGCCTTCAACTGTCAGTTCCATGGGGAAGATATTTTCCTGTCGCTATGATCTGAACATTAGCCGTTGTTGTATTACTGACTGGTAGTGCTGACTTGGAAACTGAGACTGAATAACTGAATTGTTTGTAATTACTTTGAAATTCTAAATGACATCATGCATAACACTCGTCAGCATGAAGATGGAGCGGAGAATACATCCGCGCAGCGGACTGTTTGGTTTTGCTAAAGGCCCGCTATTCTCTTTTTTCGCCAGATAACCTGTACAATTGAAATTTGGCCTTGGACAAACCGCAAACGGCCCAACATGTACTTTATTTGATCGCTTCTTCACTATCCTCCCAAACGCTTTTTCCTCTTTGATAGAATGGAACAAAACCAATATTATGCTAGCATTTTCAAACAGGAAAGGCGTATCTAGCAAACTGTCCCTAATTACCTAGAAATCTTACTCAAGCACATCACTCAGCCGAGTTGATGGGTCCTGAGTCCGAGTATTACCTATCTTAGGTCACTTTGCTTTGAGTGATTCTCGTGTTAACCCAGAAAATAAAATCTACGTAGCCACTGCTTTATATTCCTTCTTGAATGTTCCTATATTGACGTTAGTGTGTCCTGCACATATTTGCTCATCTACATTAAGTCCTACATATCCTAGATGAGATCATATTAGCAGACCTGTGGTGAGCTGGTCGTCCGTTAGTGTCTGTTCGTCTAGTAGTGTGTGAGAACATTGCACGTTGAGTAACCCCGTGAACTTTGTTCACCGACTGCACTATGTTGGCTTACCAGTCATGTCTCATATATGTACAAGAGTACACGGATTTCGTTTACTCGCACAATCAATGTTATGAAAGTTGGTTGCGTGGATAAAGGGAACGGCTGCCACAGTAGATCAACAAATTCAGGCAGTTGTCTGTGAACAAGAAAGCGAGAAATCATGAGGCGTTTAAAATGCAGCAGACGCATTAAAAGGCCAAAAAAATGGTAGCCTCATTTACAAATGATAAAAGTTTAATTTATGGACGTGAATTGTTCTCATAGGCATTCCCGTAATATGGAGATTTTGTTCCATACGCACCATGTGCATTAAGTGTGTTTACCTGCTGTTTACAGAGTCACGTACAAATTCAGACGTCAGTATTCACGTTGTGCAGCAGCGTTTAATTAGGATTTCCAGGTGCAGTACAGACTTTGAATTCGCTCCGCGATTCACTGAATTTCAGTCTCACGGTGACTATAGCATTGAGGCGCTTGGATATACGTTCACCAACTTGCAATACTATGACGCATGACGGGAAAACTTTTGAATGCTAATTTCTTTGCGCTCGTTGGAACTTGGAAAAAATTTGGCGCTTTAAATGTGAGAGTTAGGGGGTATTTTCTTCCTATGGAGGAACACATTTACCACAGTTCGGTCACTTTCGAAACACTGTACTTTGTAAACGGCAACGCACAGGACAAAAAAACAATGTCCCGTTCTTCAACCTCTTTGTATCACGGGTACTTTGCAGTTGTGAGATATTTAGGAACAATAATTTTCTGTAGGATGCCCAATCTAGAGTAGTAACCAACCATCCAGCCAACCCTCAGCGACAACAGTGGGCACTCGACAATGCTCAGTCTCGATTCCAGAAGTGTGCATTTAATTTTCCATTGTATACTTGCAGATTGTGTTGGATAACGATTCCACGATCAATAATTATGCCGGGTTTTGTTGCCTAGCCTCATTACCACTTTGCATTACTTTGTACTGAGAGTGGTATCAGAAACACACGAGGACGATATCACTGTCTGTGGATATTCTCCAAACAAAAATGCTAATGCATTGATGTTCCTGTTTGAAATACTTCATTGTTATGATGTTTTGTTAAATTATTCAAGCCGTTGCTTTGGTGTTAAACAAGTCTCATGTCTAGACTATTTTGTGGACATCACAGGATTTATACCAAATCCTTTCTGTTTGTTGCAACAAAATGAAGACACTCTCTCTGAGGGATCCGAGTGAACTCCATCATCTTGTAAAAATCGTGCAATATGGCTCACATCTTAATTCAGGGTTTTCAGCGATTGCTGAGCCCCCATCCCGGATCGAAGTTTTGCTTGAATCCTGAGTACACAAACTTTGCTCGAAATCTTCCTCGCCTTTTGGGTTCACCTGATGCTTTATGTCGGCTTTTGTGAAACGCTTTTTTACCGGTTATTACAAATGTGTACCAAACAGGCCTTACTGCTGCGTTAGAGCCGAGTAATCATTCGATGATGTCCGTTTCCTAAGGACCTATCAAACACCAAAGGTGTTGCTCACAAATCAAACTCAATTGTAAGATGTGATTTCACTTTAATCGTAGGAGAACTCATCCCTAGAGTAGAGTTAACCACTTCAGATTCCGAGAGGCCACCAACGCTGCTGTTACACACGGCTCACAAATCGGTCCTCGTCCTGGGAAACATACCACTGGAATGTGGTTTAGATGTCTTCTATTACAGACACGTGCACACAAGGCACTCGCCTGACGGTAAGAAATGCCGCGGAAACAAAAACGAAGACAATGCAGTACAACCATACCGGCCGATCTGCAGTAGCTCATTGCTGCTGAATAGTACCCAAGCGTCTGTCATGAATTAGGAATCTTTCTAGACGGATATCCCAGGGAGAATAACATGTGGACTTGGATCAGGCAATTACGCTTTTATTGTGAAGCCAGAAACAGATAATTTAACTGTTGGATTGATACTTCGCAGATCTGTACTCCCAACAAGTGTGCGTCTATATCGGCGGGAATCATGTAGCCGTACAGAACAAACAAGTACACTAGGCATGCACCACCCGATTAGTTTTATCAGCGTGGTTAGCGGTAGCTTAGATGCGTACTTTTCTCTGTTACCGTTAAAGCAGCCCCAGTAAATCCAAGGTTATAAACATCCATCATGTATTGTCCAACAAACTATTCTACTATTTGATTGATTATGAAGTCCATCAAACACGCAACACTGAAAGATATTGCTGGTCATGTATATCTGAGTACCCTCTTGGTTAAAGAGCTGTGTTTAGAAGGTAACGCAAACAATGTAGCTCTACTACGCACGTGATTGTGAGCTGCTTGACTAAAAAATGAAATTACGAAAGAACTACAATTTGTGCTTCGAAATACTTGAGGCATGTGCTCGTGGCATACATCGGGGCGGACGACAATACATGTACTTTGGTGAGTGGTTTGAACTAGATTTTTGAGGTGAAGACGAAGTTGTGTACAAAGGACACAAGATAGACATTTTTATTCGCATTTTTACTCGCGCGTTTCTTAGTTTTTGCGTATTCAAACAAAAACGTTTATGCAATTGATGAAATACGTAATGTTATAATGGAAGGCAGAGAAAAGTACAAAACACCACCACAGCAAATATTTCAAACTCTTCTAGGTTGAAATCAACGTCCAGTAAGTTAGATGGATCAAAATGATGAAAAAAGGGTGTCGCAAAAACTCTGTTACATTTTATCGGATCTGCTGATTTGTTTGTGGTCGTAGCAGCATGCCGAACAGTGCGGACTTAGGACCCGCATAGAGATTTGTACAGCCGGAGATTTTTGTCCCAATTCAGTCGTGCGAATGAGCTACTCCACATCAACCGTCAAAAACAACGCTTGCGTATGCAACTCACACCAGAACTTGGATTTCCTAAGTCAGAATTTGTTGCTCATCGTCAATTTGCTGAAGTATATCCATCCGAGTTTGTATTTCCGCAACCCGGGAATCCGAATCTGACTCAACTTGTCAAAGGAAGTTTACCATAAAGTTTCTCTTTTGGTGAAGACGCTCTCAGATAAAAAGATGATTTCCTCGCACCACTCAAAGAATGCAGCTTGCGTTCAACCGACCGCATTAATTGATTATTTGATATACTGCACGGACATCTCGATATCCTTACCCTAAAAGACCTGATACGACGCGAAAACAGTGAAGATGCTGGAACATCAACTTCTTTGCACTTCGTAAGTTTTCTTGGTGAGTAACTCGTGGCACATGTGGGGGCTCCTCACCTGATAGATCACCTTTAAAGGTATTCATATACGACTGAGGAAAAGAAGAGTTGAGCTTATCCCTAAGTGGTAACTGTCACTGTTATGTCTGCTGATTCGCTAATCTGCTGTATCTGATTGCTGACCCGCTCCAGTGCCTAATGCCGGGAAAATGACTCACAGAAGGGAACACAACAGCTATATTCCGAACAAGCGAGCGCGAGAGAGTGAGTACGTGCGAGTGCGAGAATACAACTCAAGCTAGTCATTGGTGGGACACTGTCTAACTTGGTCCAATGCTGACGCACGCAGTCTGGTCTTGGTATAGGCTGCGACTCGCTGCATACTGCGGGGGCGTTGTCTGACCTTGAGCAACGCTGACTCGCGCTGTCTGGGTTTGATAGAAAGCTGTGAGGCGCTGTATATTGAGGGGGCGTTGTCCGTCTGGTCAAAATCTAGCAGAGCTGAGGGTCTCAGTAGATGTCGGGCATTCAGTAGTTGCTTTCAGGAATCTGACCTTCCTGATACCTCATCAGTAGTAAACACTGTTGCACACCTTCCCCTTTTAAAGGTCGTTCGCATGCCACCGATTTTCATTTACCCCCGTCAGGTCGGCTTCAGCTGCGGGTCTACTAGTTAATCACAGGTAACCGATCAAGTTTCCGGCAACGCCAGGCTACATTTCAGCTGGCCGTGTTAAAGCCATGGAATGTCCTACAAAAAATTTGCTCTGTGTCAGTAGATATTTCTCAGGCTATCTGAATTTTCCGAAACACGCTGATTATCGTCTTGACCAGTTCATGCCGTCGATTGCCGGGTAATATAGAGCGTAATGATGCCGATTATCCGTTTGTGCCCGTGTGACAAAAACCTTAAAGCCTTTCAGCTGTAACATCTTCCCGGTGCCTATCTACCATGCTACCCAGAGGAAGCACGAGGGCTGAGATGCTGCCAGGTTGCCCAAGCCCAGACAGGAGAAGCCGAGATGCATGAACGACGGACCTTCCAGGCAGTAAATTCATGCTCTAGTCATGAACGTCTGTTCGAAATTATCCTCTGGCCAAAATCCATTTCTTAACCATGCGAGTTGACTGAGCCTGTTACTTCAAAAGTTTTGAAATATGACCCCTTGAATGTTTCCTACAATTGACGGTGAATACGTACTTGGGTTCTCTTTGAAAGTCCTCATCCAAGATTTTTCGGTATGATTTACGACGTCTGCTGCAGTGTTGGTGTGTTAAGAGCAATGGACTGAATCTTTGCAAATGATCCTCCTGTGAGTTTTGCTTTCAGTAATGGTGGATGAAGCAGGTTAACTGTGGTTCAGAATCGGTGGTATGTGTAGCAAATATACGGAAGTATCTAGGCGACATGCGGGAGATTGAACGATAAACAACTGTGAGAAGCGTCGAGACTTTTGGTGACATGCGATGGATGGTTTCAAAGTAAACCGAATCATAATTTCTATATCCTACTCAACTCACGGTAATCTGACACTATTTTCAAGTAAGACTTCGCGCGTTACTGTCTATATCAGTGAGGTTTGTTTATCCCCGCCATAGGAACACTTGTTTGATACCTCTGGCTCCACACAAACTTTTACGGATAAAAACGTGTTGGTCAAACTAGGCAATACTGCCAGAAAAACATAAACAGCCCGAACCGTAAACCAATTTTTCTGGGTAAAACATCACGCCACTTGTGATAAAAAATTCATAAATCTGACATCAAACATCTGCAGCATTCGCAAGTCCCATTATGTTCTACGTTAAGAAGGACCCTCACAGGGGAGCTGGCCAAATACGATTGTTTCCAGCTTGTCTATCTCCATCATCGGAGAGTTCGCTAAAATTAATCTAAGGATCATATGCAGCCGCAAATCTCGCATACCTGGCGTGGAATGACGTGTGCAATATAAGCACCAAAAGGAGCCGAATGCAGATAGAAGTAATCTCCGTCATCGATAAACGTCAAGGTGGGACCATGGGTTTGAGATGTTAATAATCGAGAGAGTGTCCTTTACTCTGTCTAACTTACCGGGTTGAAGAAGGAGGGGCACTAATGGCAATGTATCAGTAATTAGAAAACAAGAAGCTTACGAATGTAGGGTTATTCTCCACTGGTTTCTTTTAGCTTCCAGCACAATTTTCATCATTCAGCACATCCGGATTGCAATCTGGAACTGCACCTGTTAAACAAAACTACTATTTTGAATTCAACCTCCGTACTCCTGCCTTACCTCGCTGAAGATAGAAACTGTTTCTGTCTTACTACCCGGTTGTACATGTGATAAGTTTTCAGCGCGTATTCCTACTGCTTTCTACTAATTCTCTTTCAATCTTTAGTTCCATTTTCGCAAGCTGATCGTGTCCATGCGCTCTGCCGATATTTTTTGTGAGGTCTTATTTGAAGTAACGGCAACAGGCAAAACAGCAATTTTTCCTTAAGCACCGCGTAAGCGCTTTCTCGTCACTCAGAATATGCTTTTCAATCACCTGTTCAACGAAAATTGCCAGGGCCCCATAATGTTGCCCAAATTGTTTTTGACCGCACGCATCCCGAGAGGTTGATTAGAATCTGATTTATCACGGTCGAACTCCGGTTAGCCATAATCATTTTGAGGTCGGCCGCGCAATACCAATCAGCCATCTCAACTAAGTGGAGATGCACCGCTACAAAAATCCCCAAGTGTTGAAAATGCATGGAATACTGGTTATCCTAACGAATTTAGCTGCTTTAAAATCTCCGCAAACTAACGATTGACCTTCAAGCGTACATCTTGCGCCTGACTATTTGATTTCATAGACGCAAAATCCGCGCAGGGGCTCACCCAGGAAACCCCACGCGATTCGAGGTCACGCAACAGTCTCAACACGCCAAGTCTCCAAATGATTTTTGTGAGTACAACAGTACGTCTACCCGTCGGTAGAAGTGCTCACCGGGTAACAAGTTGCTGGCACGTGATTTAATGCCAACAGCCGGTAGACGCAACTGGTCCGTTGTTTAAAGTTCCTCAAACAGACAACCAATGAGGTAGGTCCAAAATTGCTCTTGTCTGTCTTGCGTACACTCACTGGCAAAGCTGCGAAGGTCACGGATACTGATTTTACTCTCTTGTGCTATAACAAGTTGGAAGATACATGTGAGAAGCAAGTGAAGGCCTGGGCATTGCGCAAACTAGTGAGAACCCTGGACAATTTTTCGACCTAAAGAAGTCAGCATGAAGGTTTGTATCCTCTGACTAGAGGAGCAGCAACATATTGACTTCGATTAACTGAAACGCAAGGACAAATCCAGAGACCATTTTTCGACTGTGTGCCCAAAGAACACAGTAAATAGGCTTAATTTCCAATTTAGTCTTATCTGGCAGTGGACGAGCTTCTTGTTCCACTGACGGTTGAAGATGGCGTCTTGGTTATCCTAGGCCCTACAATCCAAACTGAGGATCTATCGTACCAACTTATCTTGACAGTTGAAACTACTGAGCTAACGTTAATAAATTACACTCATGTCCTTTTAGGGTACCTGCTAAAGGCTATCAGGAGGCAGCTGCCAATGGTACATAGCCCCCATCTCACACCCACATTTGAATAAAGCGTCATAAAGGATATGAATACAGTCTTTCTTCTCTGGACAAGAGCAATTAATATTAAGCCTCCAGCGCCTGGCTGATACTTCCTTCTTGAAACCACCAGCGCCTGATCCTGCTGACTGCCCACAAACGGAAAGAACACTAATCGAAACGCTCAATTTGGAGGAGAATATGTTGCCTCATATCGTGGAAGCCGGCAAAAGCTAGTTTCAACTCTACATTTGTCACCGGAAAAGTGTTTGGTTTTTTCCAGAGACCACTAAACGGTGAGCAAGCACTGTGGGCGCTTTGTGGGTCCTCTGCGAAACATTTTCGGCGGCGGCTATTAAGGCTACAATATAGAGGAATCTCTACGTTAAAATCATACGGAGGACAAAGTATGGACGAGAGAAGCGTCGAAAGTTCCGTTTCGGCGTATTCCGTTTCCTATAGACCAGAGCCTAAACACCTTCAGCATGTTACCTAGAAAACCTACAAGCTCTCATTGTAGGGCGAAGGGCAGGTCATTCTCAAAGACTTCATCATTGTGACAAACCGCGATGTCTACAATATCCACCTTCCAGAAACCCGAGGCCTTAAAAGTGCATTCTTAACGTCTGCGCACAGATTTATCAGGATTGGGCGACATCCTTGACAAGCTTGAACTAGAACATAGCTTCAGTAAAGGAGATATTCTAGAATATTGTCCAGGAAATTTACAGGATTCACCCCAGAAAACCAGCGGACAATCAAACGAACCTGACGTTTCTCAGAAAGATTCGTCGTCTTCTGAAAATGCGGTTCTAACTATTTATTAAAAAGATAACTACAATATCACCAGAAGACGAGGCGGAGTTTTGTGAGATGCAAAATAGCAACAACCCAGAAAGCTACATGAAAAACATACGGAAACAGGCCCCAACACTAAGCTTCGCCTGAAAAAAACAAAACTGTGCTGTTTAAGTTCATCAAACAGAGCAAAAATAAGTCAACGGCTTTCACCTCGACATAAACAAAGAATCAATAGATGATGTGATAATAGTGTGTTCTATATAGAGCACCACGTAGGCCAGTCTGCTGCCCCAGCGATTTCATCACAGGAAATCTTGGCTAGGAAGAATTAAGAACGGTCTTAAGCTAAATTGATCTTTACACAGTAGAATATTTGTGAAATCTCCCACAAGAAAAGCTCTTTCATTGCATACAAGGATCCTGCAGCAAACACCCCTCAGTTTGGCAAAGCTTCATCAGTCGTTCCGCCCGAAACTTTCCTTTTTCTTGGAAAGAAAGGATTGTCAAGCCGGTCCACATGTCTGGTGACTGCTTGTCAGCCGGTAGTTACAAGCCCTTTAGCTTGAAGGCACACCGTACAAGGTGATGGGGCCCAGCCCCATACTAGCCATTTTACACCACCTCAATACAAACAAAATGTATACCTCCGGTGCAACGCGGATTGTCCCCCGATCCATTCTTGTGGAACGAGAATACTCGCATCCACGAACACCTTTCCATTTCTCTAAGACAGCCGACCAAATTTCACAGATTCCTGTGCTTCAAATCTTGCGCTCTATGGAGCTCAAATGCAATTTAGGCTTAGCGTTCCAATGAAAGATCGGATCAACTTCCTCTTTTTCCGCACCGGTCTTTATTGGAGTGCCCTAACATTCTGTTTCAGGAAAACTCCTCGTTATCATCTTTTTTAGCGGACTTTCTGATGCTTTTCAAGTCCATGGATACTTTTACCAACAATACGGTATCTTGGACTTACGACGCCAAAGCCCTCCAAACGGATGTTACCGCCGCTGGAGTGGCATCCTCCTCTGAGTTACGAAATGTGCATGCAGACAAAGTTGGTAGGAGACTCAGCTGACGACTTCATTGTGAATGGTGCTTGGTGCAAACCGACCAGAAGATATTACAAGGATAAATGCCAAAAAGAACCTAGGTATCTGGCCCCCTTTAAACATTTCTTTTTCATATCATCACGAAAAGTCGGCCCAAAAGACGTACCGCTTCGCAGAAACGCGACTGAGTTGCACACTTTGGGTGCAAGAAACACTCACTCCCGATTGCGGCTGTCCAACGAGCTGTTTCGAAGATGACTACCCATCCACAAAAGGGATCTTTTGCTATTGCCTTCGTCAGCTTACCCACTCAGGCACATCCGCTTGTCCACAGTTGGAGGCTCACTGCGTTTAGTGCATATTTTACCGTATGTTAAGCCTGGCTAGCGCTAAATAAGAGTACATCATCTTGGGCGATAAGGAAGCAACGCATGGTGCCAGCTGCTCTTATCCCGCATAGAGTACACACATATTCAATCACATGAGGGTTCTTGTCTATTATCGTTGCTTTCGACACAAAGATTCTGATCTAAACACTTAATGCTTTTGAGACATCATCAGCACTACTGCTGGCAAGCGCCATATGACTTGGCATCTAAAAACGCGTGTACAGGATCCTTATGTGTTCGTTGCACGGCCCACGTCGTGTGGGCACCTACCGGAGCGAGGTATCAGGAGTGTCGGTCGTTGTCTGTCATGGTTTAAAAGACCGGCCACATTCGATTCAGAATTGCCAGTGTTTGCCATGGTCCAGCAAGATGAACTGTCAAAGAAAACCATCTTTGGCATCTGGAATATTTGCTTTCAGAGACCAGTTCTAGCCTCTAAAGTAACCAGCATAAAATCTCCTTCCCTAGGAGCGACTGCTTTTCGTGCAAAGTGACCACCTGTTGAGGTATCTGATCTTCGGACGTCTGACGATGAAATCGCAATCGCTCTTATCCTAGAGGCAACTCTTTGTCCATAATATCGTCTGCTAACTATTTTCTGGGTGGCAAGAAAGCAAGCTAAAGACATTAAAGTTTTCTTGGTTGAGTTGTCACCGCTGTAAAAGTTAGCCATTGATAAGGACCAAATCATTCAACGAAAAGTTCTGCAGCGCACTAGACCGTATTCGGACTGGGGCGGGTTGAGCACATGGCACAAATAATACGCTGTGCAAGTAACCTAGGCCCTACAAGATTAGAACGAGAGTGTGCAGTTTTAAACTGCATTGATTTTTGATAAAATGAGGACAATGCTTCGATTTTGGAGTTAGTTGGGAGCTGACATATCAACCTTTGTCATCAGATTTCAAGCTAGCATGGCTGGGTGCTTTGGACGCTGAGCTTTCATTATTGCGCTGGACGTACAACCAAATAACTCCAGAGTTTCCTGGTCCTCATGGACTTCTTCATGGAATTCCGCGTACCTGACCTTTTTGAGTAGCAGAGGACTTTTGGTGGCCTGAATGCGTATAAGGCGTTGGCTGTTGCACCTCTTGTTTAGCTGATGTCGACTGATGGCTAGAATTATGTCGCCTACCGTTCTGCAATTCATCTGCCTTTTACATGGTGTTCCTAACCGCCCAAGCGGCCGTTTGCAGAAATCTATTCAGCGTTATATTTAGGCCAAGTAGATGTGCGTAGCTTTTGTCAGTTGTCTGGACAACATAGCTCCAGGAGCTGGGCACATGCAGGTAAATATGTTGTGGTCATTTGTGCACCTTTCGTCTCTTGGCCTTATCTGAAGTATCATGAATCTGGATTCTAGCGAAATAGTCCGTTATCTCCGTAATTTTCGAATCCATGTTTACGCCATCTGGTACCAGTATTCCTGGCGCACCACTGGGACTGTTGTAAGTTAAGGCGGTTGCATCACCCAATGTAGCTTGTATGTACTCAGCTAGCTTAGTTTCATTCCAAGGTTGTGGTACTTGCGAGACCCTACGAACCCCTCTTAATGAGCAGCTACTTCCTTTTTGGTGAGGCGTCCCCTTTGTGTCTCGGGACGCTCCTGCGGCGCGGTTCATTCGAAAGCCCTGCTAAGTGCCATGGTCGATTTGCACTCAACGACTTGTACATACTTGGAATGATCAGAGTCCACGATGGAGGAGATTAGTCCATCATGGTTATTTTGGCAAGTTTTTTCTTTTCTTCTAAAGGCGGAGGCGCGGAATAAGGGGGAAATAAAGGCGGATGCACTAATAGAAATCTCTTCTTGCAAACGGACCAACTCATTTGCCGTTCCAAAGTTTTAGGCGTTTAAAGCGAGTTTTGTGGAGCCACCAGGTTTGGCCTCGATAAAGTCATCCCGGTGCAGTCATCTCAAGTAACTTGGCCGTTTGGTTTTCATTCGTGCATTTTCCCTCACCATCTAAGACGAAACTATGCCCCGGCTCGGTTTTCTGTTTAATTCATTTCCATTTAAAGAGCATGGCCCTGCGGCAGATGACCTCCAACAGGAGGGTTTTTGAGTTCAACCACCATGGAATGAAACATTTGTCCTAGCCCCTAGTTCCACACAGCACACAGCAGTTTGCCTGCTTCTGCCGACCAGCGAGAGATGTCAGGTCAACTCTTAATTGGCCGAGGTTGCCTCGCTAACTGGTCAACTGGGCTAAAAATTAGGAACGTCTTGAGGAAACCTACGGCGGGGAATGAATACTTCTATTTCTGTAATCCGACATGTTTATGTGCACCAGAGCTTAGCTCATTGCATCAGTCGGCGTCAGACTATACCCCAGGAAAAATAATAAAAGCGATAACTCCGGAAATCAACGTCTTTTTGTTCACTAAATAATTATTGGGATGTTTCGGAACACAGTGGCTAGCCTATTCCGAATTTTGTTTCTTCCTGGTGTTCTATCGCGGCTATTTGTCCTAGCCCCTAGTTCCACACAGCACACAGCAGTTTGCCTGCTTCTGCCGACCAGCGAGAGATGTCAGGTCAACTCTTAATTGGCCGAGGTTGCCTCGCTAACTGGTCAACTGGGCTAAAAATTAGGAACGTCTTGAGGAAACCTACGGCGGGGAATGAATACTTCTATTTCTGTAATCCGACATGTTTATGTGCACCAGAGCTTAGCTCATTGCATCAGTCGGCGTCAGACTATACCCCAGGAAAAATAATAAAAGCGATAACTCCGGAAATCAACGTCTTTTTGTTCACTAAATAATTATTGGGATGTTTCGGAACACAGTGGCTAGCCTATTCCGAATTTTGTTTCTTCCTGGTGTTCTATCGCGGCTTTTGGCGCACTGTCATCGCAGGCGAACAAAACATCGCTTATATGGAACAGAATGGGTTTGGCGGATTTGAATTATAGAAATGTGGCTGATGGAGAGGCGATAGTCGATAGGTCTACCGAGATTTACATTTAGCGCGCAAACATTCTGCCTGAATGCGAGGAGAGCATTCCCGATTACGGGGCCCTCATCCACGAATTAGCACGACAAAGGCAAAGATTATTTTTAGGCTCGGGTCAAAAAATTTGGGACCACCGAAGGGGAGTTGGGTCTTTCACTGGTCCAAATCTGAGCAAAACCTTCCCCTAGGACATGACTCATAAAATACCGAACTGTCCAACATCGAAGGTTTGCCAGCATGAGACAAAGAGTGATATCGAACCGTGTCTAGATGAGAAACGCACGTTCGCAAACACAACTACCAAGACTGAATGGATGTCCTTTCCTCAGACGGTGACAGTGCCGAGCGTTCCTATTCTGACGACAAGGACATACGGAGAAAACTATGCCGCTACACCAAACCCAATACATGTGAGACGATAGTCTGAAGGCACTATGTAGATAACGCGTTTTTCACAATGAGGGAGGTCATCAAGCTCCACACAGGATTTAACGCTCTGCAGGGACCCAGGAGAACGCACCGCACTTGGCTGTTTGTTTTGCCGTATGTTACTTCGATGGCTGAATGATGTGGTATATTTGTCCCATACACAGACATGCCTACTACAAACTTTGCGCGGCGCTTCCGGCTTACAGGCTGAACTAGCATGGTGTACAATACGGTGGGTCTCGTTTTAAAGCTCTTCATCAGCAGTTTTAGTTGCTGGATGCAGCGCAGATCCACTCTATTATGCCGTTGTGTGATGTGTCTAGCAGCTTCTGCGGCAGCCTTACGCGAGCCATGAATGAGAAGCTCTTATTTTTGTCGCAAAAAGCCTTCTGGGTGAAGGAAGGGTCAATGTTTACTCTAAGAGCGATCTCCACTATAGTTTTCCGAGGCAATGTCCTCGGATCGCTATATTTCGGCCTAGTTTAATGGCTGTACGAGTCGAAAGTCATCCTCCATGGTTCAAAGACCAGGTCAGCGCTCGGCAAATATGTTCACCGGGTTGACACTGTTATATACCCTAAGTTACTCTGTTGAGATCGCTCGACAAATGGCTTCGTAATTCAAAAAGAAACGTCTAAACTATCTTGTTTTTAATTATGACGCTTCCCATTCGTCACGAAAGCCAGCTCAACAGTGTTCTTATTTAATCGGGTAATCCAGCAGATGCTTCCTCATTTTGCTCGTACATGCGTTCGGGACAAATTTTGGAAACAGTTCGGACATTTCCTCAATATTGTCAGCCAAGTCGTACACTGAAGTCTCAGCAATGTCTAATAAAGATAAAGAAGGACAATTCCCTGCTGTCTTAACCTTGTGTTCGGTTGATGAGTAAGATTATCTGAGGAACTAAACGTTTTGAGACAAGTGCGGGTGACTAAACGCTAATAGCTGCAGGTTTTGATGCTCCCAAAGTTGGTTTGGGACCCAAAATGGCCCGAATGAACTCGGTTAGGGATTGTTTTACACGCCAGCTCAGTTATCCCGTCTGTTCAACTCATAAGACCTAAGACTCGTTAAGGAAAGTTTCTGCTTGCTCTTGTCCTACCCAGTGTAACGAATGGGATAAATAAATGAAAATTCAGCGCACCCTGATAGAAGAGCGACGACGATTCGCTTTTTTGGGTACACGGTTATTATCAAGCCAATTTCCTGATCGAAGAGAAACGCCGTTAGACTGCTGTGTGGCCGAATCACAGGGAGCTGAATGTGTGCCGGGTGTTTGCGGAGCTTGTTTGCGAACAAAACACATAGGTATCTTATGATAAGCCCGTGCCTTCTGATTGCTTTGCAGATATGGAAATAGGACATCATGACATAACAACAAGGGGTAAAGCTGACCACTCGCGTTTGCGCCTCCAATTTTCCTGTGACGAAAGAGTCCACCGGATACTGTCCAAACATCATCTCCCTGTGCAAGCTGAACGGCTTACGTAGGATCAAACCGCTCGCTTTTCACACAAGCATACATGACCGGACGCTCGCTACCCATAACATTTGTGATCGAGAATGTGCAGAGCTTGTGACTTTGTGGCAGAGATCAGTTGCTTTAAGAGGACTCACTCAGGTCTGTTTGTCGCGTGCGTTTCCTTGACATTCACTATTTCCGGGATACGGCGTACGTAACTGTAACTCCCTTTTCCGTGCTGCAACTTAAGCGCTTATTCGGATTTGCGAAGCTTCGCCGGGACCCAAGATGTATCATCTGCCAAAACAAAGCTTAACTATCAGACACGCCCGACGGTTCAGGCGGCAGTTTCAGCTGTCCTCAGTGATAAGGAACTTGCTAAGTTCGCTTGTCACAAAGTGCTGCACTTCAAGAGACGACATTCCCTAATTCAGAGGGGACCTACAGATTCCTAACCCCTTCTTGTTTGGACGTCAGTTTATAGGCAGTAAACCGTTCAACCTGTGATTATGGACAAGGGAATAAGTTACTGAGAGATGATCTCCGCGCTTCTGTGGACAAAACGAGACGGATGATTTACGTACTTGTTTCATTGGAAACGCGCTCAACTAAGCATCTTCTTCTGAATCGTTGGCTGTCCCTAGGTTATGAGGGTTGCCTGCTGCTCTTGCAGCACAGCCATTCAAGACGCAAAAAATTATCGGTGTTTTTTACCCGCTACTTGCGAGAATACCGCATAGTTATCATTCATGTATTCGTCTAATGGCTTCTCAAAGGCTGGTAGCCCTCAGTTTCACGATAAACATATATTAAATCGAACCCACGTCTTGCTGCATTGTGTTAATGTAACCCAAAAATTGAATGCTTGCCAAAAACAATGAGTGACGCTTAAGTGAGGCAAATTTCAATAAAAGTGGACAGATTATAGTGGTTTTTGGTTTAAAACCATATGCGGAGAAATGCTACGTTTTGGCGCAAGGGTTTTCCTTCAACATCCAAAGGTTTTGAAGAAAACTGCAAATGCCGGATAAGGATTGGCCTTGATCGGTTCAAGCTAATATAATATGTAAGGTGCCCTTCGTGCTGTGCCGCACCTCGTGGACGGAGAAACGAACGCGGAGGTCTATAGCATGACTTGAGGAGGACACAGGAATCCAGTGATTGGTGCTATTGCCACATGAGTCACATGGAACACGGCGGTCACTGCCTAACTGGTTAAAAGAAGCTGCCTTGTCGTGGAATTGGGATGGCAGGACGACCCAAGGCTGTCTGCAAGCAGCATCTCATACGGCTTGGCACTTAAACACTCCGGCTCCTCGTGTAAACAAGAGACCCGACTAGAACCCTAAACTACGCTCTGAATGGTTTCAAAAGACATTGAAGAATCCGGCAAACTTCAAAACTGAGAGCGATCCCCCTCGCTTCGTGAAATGAGTGAAGTATGGAAGCTATCAAAATGGGTGGCTGGGCTCCGGCTCCTAAATGAAACCCGGGACGCAGGTGTTGGTATTCCGTCAAAAAATAATATAGATGTTAGAAGGTAAAAATGAGACTGAAAACTTTGCAAAGCGTTCATATCTGAATTTAAGCCCGGTAAATAACACTCGGAGACTGTTCGAAAGTCCACTGAGCATGCCGAAGTCCGAAAATCACCATGTTGGACCGCAAACCAAGGTTGCTTCTATCCACTGTAAGACACTTGTTAGACCACTAATGTGGTGTGCGATCCAGGCGCCGTCTATATATCAGCAGGAAGATATCCTTGCTGCTGAGAAAGTCTAGCGACTTTTCGCGAGGTTCTAGTGAACTCCAGGAATTAGAGGCTATGAATGTTAGCTGAACTAAGGTTGGAGTTGTTGGGGCGCAGAGACTTCGAGGAGAAGCTCTTGATTCGGTCCTGATAACATGAAAGTTGTAGACACGGAAACCAAAACCTCACGGGAAATAAACATTAGCAAGATGCAAACGAACAACTTACTGGAGATGAAATAAGGCCAGCTTTTTTGTAAGTGGAGAGCATTTGTTCCGAAAATGGAGTGGTTATATTTTGGAATGAGATTTCTCAGAGGATAAATTACATGAGCAGTGTTGTCATCTTTCAACGAAAATCCTTTTCACGCTGGTCTGTGGGGGTTCACTAACCAGTGCAAGGACCCGGATCTCAGCCTACCACAGACATGAAAACTTATTTATTTTCAAGGTCGTTTACGCACACCATACATTTTTATAACTAACTATATTTTTGGGGCCTCGCCGCCTTATACTATCCCTCCTGTGTTAAAATCCCCTGCGCATTTATGTATTACTGCCTTGTATGCATACGATGGTTTTATGGGCCAATGAAAGATGACTACAAACCCTCATATGGTGTTGACCGGATGGGTGGGTTGAGAATATCCCGATTAACTGGTAACACATGCATGATCATGGCTGCTAATCCATGACACGGAAAAACAGTCAAACCTCACCTCGAACTGAATTAGGCCACCCTACTGTTGCGGCATCAGAACCTCGGGGCTTTCACTCGCAAGAACTGGACAATATTTGGCCTTTCCTTGGCGTTCTGGCATCTGAGTTGAGCTGACTGACCGGTGTGGTTCTCTGGTGTGTAGCTACTGCATGATCAACTGTGGCAAATCTGAGATCTGACAGCCAATGATCCTTTCAACCCATGATGCATGGACAATCGCCTTGCGTCCGTTCGTCAATCACCGACGTATTTGCGGCATGAGTGAAACTGACCAATCAATGATCAGAGTGGTGTAGGGTTGTTGACACTGGCCGGTGGCACGTGCTACAAACCGGGCCGCTGTTTCCCTTGTCGGTTGTTTTTGGCGCATTTAGGGACTGCATTCCAACCACGTTCGGTTCCCGGTATAGACCATGTATACCAATATACATGGTCCTGGACCATAAACTGAATTCAGTTCTTATAAATTGCCTGTGGTTCACAACCTGACCATGGGTGACTGTAAAACCGGTTTTCATTCATCCCCAAGGTATAGTATGTATTCTGCACTACAGTTGATCCGACAAACGGGTTTCTCCAGGGAACTGAGCTTAGGCACTTGCCATTCATGACTTGCTGTGACTTGCCGTTGTGCCATATGACAACTATGTTTGCCGATGATCAGTCGATATTGAAGTATGTAGTGTCTGCCGTTTTGCTTGATTTATATTGGTGATTTGCAACCTTGCTTACTGGGCTTCGGCTCATGAGCTTTCTTTCTGTCTTCCACCTCTACCGCATAATGCAGTGTGTAGTGAGACCGCGTACGCTTCTTCGCACCCCAGCTTCGCACAGGTTGCCCACCACAGCAGCTGAAGATTGAATGGTGGCAATGGCTGCAGATTGTGCACTTGCCCGTGCGTTGAAATTGTTCAAGCGGCCTCTTAAAGCTAGCCTCAGTTTCGCCCATTTCAGCTGGAAGGCTGCTCCAGTTATTCACCACCCGTTTGGACGGCGTGACCAATGAATGCATTTCTTGTGTCCTCGGTCGAAATAGCTTCAGTTAGTTGTTCGTGGTTGCCGGATTCGTAGAATTCACATCACTGGTTCGAATAGTCCTCCCGTCCTCGCGCAATTTTTCTTGTGAGTCTACACCAAAAGAGGGGAAGCGCTGGATTGCAGTTTCGTTCTTATTAGCTCTAATCAACAGTGCAACAAGAGTGATATGAGTGCGAACTCTACGAATCGCGCAACCACCTCCAACTAATCGGAAGATTGTTCAGCAGGGCGAGATGACTCTGTGGTTAGAGCGCGAATTTACTGACCGGAAGGTCCGTGGTTCGAACTCTCACTAAGCTAGATAGGTTAAAAATGGCAGCCCAAAGTGGGACTCAAAGATATGAAAGGAAAAAGCTCAGGTGTTAACTTCCAGAAATCATGGGTTTATAGAAATGCGCTACAGCTGAACAATATCTCTCCAGCAGGTTTCAGGCTTCAGTGGCACTACCTGTCTGGGAAATTCTGGCGGGCGACTCAATCGATCAACCCAACCATGTTGTGTCCTGCAAGATAGTTA
>CM030371.1:21390353-21473210 GCA_003604175.2 Clonorchis sinensis | reverse complement strand
CGTGGAGCTACTCTTGAACTGACCTTGAACGAGCTTGGGTGAAGGCTCGTCGACGCAGCCGAATGTGTTCCTCAGCCTTTTGCCCAGGGAAGCCTGACGAACCACCATCCATATGAGTAGTAGCGTAGTGGCTGCCCTCATTGGTTTCGGAGAGACTCTAGAAGATAGCTCCGTTGAAACTAAAACGGTAAGTATTTCAATCTTTTCATTTTGATTTTTATTATGTGTAATGTGAGAAGATTGGCATAAATTGCTTTGATGAACAACAGGGTGAAAAGATGTAGGACCAGATATTGTTGATGGGTGAAAGGTCTGGAAATAATTCGGTGTGTTTGCTGGTAGGTGAACTTTCTCGGCAGAACACACGAACAATAGATTGAGTCTCTTGTTTCCACCGAAGTAACTCACAAATTGGTGCATTTATCTCATTTTTGAGTGTCCATAAGGATGGCAAAGAAGCGATTTCGTTTGTAGAGAGCTCCAAACAACAGCAAACAAACGACGAGTGAAGTATTTCCCACCATCAGTCTGTCTGTGCTGCCTCAGAGTCGCGGGTTTTTTTATGGTGTACGCAGTCACGGATATGGTGGTTGCCAGTTTTCAAAATCCGGTTAAATAATAAGGGTCTGTCCACAATCGGCGGTATTCATGGAAAGCAAATTGGTAGTCATAGGCCTGGTTGTGTGAGTCACTGTACAAAGACTTAATAGGTCGTCTCTGCGTTCTTGGAATAAATGTTGACCCCTGTTTAGCAGTTAGTTCCCTAATCGTGCTGTATATTCTGAGTGAAGCCTGGTATACCTTTTCAGCACTTGAGAAAACTTAGACATATCATAGGTGTCAAACGTTTTTTTAAGGAGGCCCGGCTGACCACTGGTGATATAAGCTACCCGGAAACAGTTTGATAAACAGTCATTGTCTCCGTGCACCAAGTCTCTGGGATCCCGTATCACCTGAAAGGACGGTAGAGTCAGTGTTTCTTCCTTGATGAAAGTTGTAAATAACTGGTATCCATGCTCCAGTACCTTAGCACAAAAAAGACTCACCAACAGGAACCACAACAGCCTTATTGCAAACAGGTGAGTACAAAAGTTATAACAGGCATCGCGATATTTAAAGCGCACCTTTAGCTTTGGATCCAGGCTGTCCGATCGCTAGTTCTCGCCTGGATACTTGACGTCTTTCCTACTGCAATTTTGGTGGAGTTTGATGGTCCCAGTAACCTTTAGGCATTCTGGGATTATTTTCAGGAATCTCACCTTCCTGACAGATTCTACATCTGACCTATTAATAAGATCATCTCAGAACATGTAGGAATGGGGTTACGAATGACGCGAGGAGAGCACAGCACATTTCTAACACTGGGAGGTTGTTGGCCTTTCGCTGGCTACCGAGACCTACTGTTTATTTTCATCTGTAGATGTCTATCCTTGGCCGTCCAAAAGGGTCGTTTTATTTTGGGGCCGTCACTTCAGTTAGTTGCAGTTCGATTTTGAGCTCGCAAAACGCGTATTGAAGTCTAGTGGTTCCAGCTGTTACAACTTCGTCCACTGCGGACAAGAGGAATAAAGAACAGAGCTGCGCTTTCGAGGTGCTGACCCAATCGCTTCATCCCTGTCGAATGCTTCTGCTTGTCTGATATGGCAGGAGGTGAGAGCTATGCAGTGAAGGTAACAGTTTTGTTACAAGACCGCCATTGGTTACGTGACAGCCGCTAGCGCCGCTAACAATTAATCTATCTCTTCCTAGCTTCCTCACCCTGGAAGACGGCTGAGTTGACTGGTGGGGGCTTTCATGCTTTGTTAACAAGTCATGGACCGCCTATTGGTCGTCTCCATCTGGCAAGCCTGGGTAAAGGTTTGTACGAGGCAAACACATAGGAAGCACATGGCCTAACCAGCGCAACCCGTTGAGTGTGACCAGCTGACCTATCGAGGGAGAATGAACATGTCCGAAAACCATCTGCCGTACTTGAGCATTATTGGTCTGGTGTTGCCAACAAACCCGCACAGTGCTTAGGTCAAATACAGGACCTTGAAGGCCTGCTACATGCAGCGACCACGTGTCTGATCCATCAAATCGGACCGCGACACTGTACACTCCGCCTTGGCAGTGAAACTGATGTCACGTTGGCACCATGACCGTCGGAGGTTAGCAAACACAACACGGGTTTCCCCAATTCGGCAAGTGATTCTGTCTTTCATCAGTCCGCTGGGACTTATGCGGCTTCCCAGGTAAACGAAAGTATCTATTACATAGATTGGTTCACCTGCAAGTATGAAGCTCGGCTTTGATCCCACCCAATCTTGCAGCAGAAATTTGCACTACACAGGTATGGAGTGTACGTCGAGCTTACAGCAGAACTATTTTGGTTATTTAAAATAGTTTGCATTTCCAAAATGCCTGCTCCACGGAGATCAATATCGTCGGCGTGCTCAACGTCCGTGAATAAACGCCCCCGATAGTGTTTTGATCTCCGAGGTGTTAGAGGTAGGTAAAGGATATTCAAGCACCACACCGATTACGAAGTTGGAGAAAAGGCGCCAAATGACATCCTTGCTTGAAGCCACTGAATGTGGTGAACGCAAGAGAGAGTCCGCCACAAACAATTACGTGTCCACGAGAGGAGGCACACAAAGCCTTTATCAGAGACAAGACTCAACGAGAGACACCATTCATCGCCAGACACCGCCACAGTTTCTGACGATCGACGGGGTCAAAAGCAGATTAGAGATCAAGAAATACGATCATTGTTGCTTGTCGAATGAGTGACGCAGTCCAAACACTTGCTAGGGCAAAACCCAGCTTGATTCGCGCGAATCTCTCCCGATGACAGATCAACCTGCTTAGGATAATTTCGGAGAACACCTTGGTGTCTGTAGCCACTAAGTTTATGCCGCGATGGTTTTCGCACGATATTCTTACACCTTTTGGAATGTGGGAATCACGGTCGGGGTGCTCCATCCTGTTGAAAGTATTCGGAGATATTCGTGCGCGGGTCCCGTCTCTGATCCGCATATTAGGACAGATCAGAAGTAAACCCTACCCCTAACAATCGAGCTGATGTCACATCGGGGCCACAAATATAGGGGGTTGACAAACGTCCCCTTGACTGTCCCAATATTGGAAGTGATTTCGTCTTTCAATAGCCCACCGGGACTTATGCAGTTGTCCAGATAAATGAGTATGTTTACCAGATTGATCGGTTGATGTGCAAACATGAGTTTTGGGTTGCAGAAACATTTTATATTTCGCAGACATGAAGCGAGTACCCAACTGTGCAGCAGAGTTATTGGGATTGTCTAAAATAGTCTATATTTGAAAAGGGTCTGGTCCAAGAAGAGCAATCTCATCGGCGTCGTCAATGTCCTTGAACGATTGCACAAGAAAGTTGCGTCTCCGATGTTTTAGGAGCAGGTAAAGAAGATTCAAGTACCATATCGATTAAGAGCACATGCGTAGATACATTGTCCAAGTGTGACTGTCTCGCTGCCCGCTGCCATGCTACTCGAGGGAAGCACGGGGCTCAGATACAGCCAGGTTACCCAAGCGCATGCACATGCAGTCGAGATGCCGAGGTTGGGTTCGACCGAGGGCCTTCCGCTCAATAAGTTCGTGCCTTAAGTACTGAACTATTTTGAGATAATTATCGATGCGAAGTTAAAGAGGAAAACGTTGTCGTTGTGGAATACGCAGGCGACATCCTTCTCGTCTTCGAAGAGGAGAAGGCGCAGGTGTTTCCTGATGAACTGACCAAAGTCATTCCGTCCTTTGGCAGGTAGAGGGGTATTAAAGGGTTACGAAACGTCTTGGCATCGATTAGCAGCCATATCTTGTGCCATCGCAAATGAAGCGCAGTGGAGATAACACGGTCACCATTCTGGAAGACCAGTAGCGCCGACAGCACCTCTCTTTCATACCCCTCTGCCAGGTCAAAGGTTGACCACCTCTCTGTTTCCGTCACTCTGAGTTAGGCACGGAGAGCTGCACTCTCTTTGGCAAACGATGGTTCGGCATGCGCAATACTTCGCCTGACCAACGCAGCTTCTGTTACTTGACATACTGTTCGATAGAAATCATCTTTGCGCAACCGAACGCTTCTTTTCTAATTGTCTCCTTGTGGATTCGTCGACACCAGTCTACATCAGTTGTGGTTCTGTGACAACGGTTGTCGAACACCTGAAGACGTCTCAGTCCCGCTGCTCAAACAGGTCAAGTCTCAGCCATACAACAAAACAGCCCGTACCGTAGCCTGATGGACACGTCCCTTAAGATTCAGGGATATACCGCTTTAATGCCATAGGTGTTTCAAATTAGCAAACGCGACCCAAGCCTTGCAGATTCGACATCATCTGCCACACTACAATCGGAAGGTCCGCGGTTCGAACCCAACCTTTGCCTCTCGACTTCCCTTGTCTAGGCTTGGGCAACCTGGCAGTATCCCAGCCCTCGTGCAATCTTCGGGTGGCATGGCAGCTAGGCACCGAAAGGGTGCTACGGCTGAACACTACAGTCGGAACTAATACAACTTCCAAGATACGTGTAACGCTCCACAACTTCGATTGCCTCTCCCTGGTTTGTATGTGGCGTATTCACTGACTGTATGTAAAGAAGGGTGAGATGGGGCGAGATGGCTCAGTGGTAAGAGAGCGAATTTACTGACCGGAAGGTTCGTGGTTCGAACCCGACCTCTGCCTCTCGACTTCTCCTGTCTAGGCTTGGGCAACCTGGCATTATCCCAGCCCTCGTGCTTCCTTCTGGTGGCATGGCAGCTAGGCACCGAAAGGGTGCTACAGCTGAAAGATTTGTAAAGAAGCAGGACCTTACACTTTCTGAGTGCAAAGTTCATACCAAAGGACGGGATGACTTTGGTCAGTGCTCCCAAAAATACCTGCGCTTCTTTCTCCTCTATCAGCGGTTATTTGAACGCCAGGGTTTTGAAGAACTTCCAGGGTTTCTCATTATCTCATCGACCACGAAAGTATATTGGGATAGAAAGGGTGGAACCCCTGACTGACACCGCTTTGTATACGAAAGCTTTCGGACAGCTCTCCGTATAACCTCACTCGTTCGGAAGTCTGAGAATAAAACGAACCTGTTATGTTTTTATGTTCCGTGGCATTCCTGTCAAAGATAACAGACCGGTCAGGCCTATCGGATGCGCTTTGGACATCTAGGAATACTAAAATTGTGGGTCGCTTATACGTTTGGCGTTGTTCTAACACCTGAGGGAGTGTGAAGTTTTGGTTATTGCAAACCCTACCAGGCCGGAGTCCTGCTTGCTGCTCTCAAGTCAGTGTTTCATGAGCCACCATAAGGTGACGAAAGAGGAGTGGCACCACGAGTCTCGTTACGGCTGGGGTTGACCCGATCCCCTTGTGATTACCGCACTTCTTACGGGCTTTTTTCGAAAATGGGCACTATCTCCGACTCCCTCCGTTTGTCCAGGACGGTCTTTTTTCAAAATCCAGACAGACGGCTCGGATAAGCGCTGACTCAGGACTTCACCGCCATCTTTGGACAATGCGAGTGGCGCATGAGAGCACAAGGCAGTCATAAACCTTCGAGGCCTTAGACGGTTCTAGGTTCATCGTCCAAGGTTATACGAGTGGCAGCGAGTAGTTGCGAAAATTGTTGTTCGAAGTATTCGGCGCACCAGTCGAAGCGTTCTTCTATATTCAAGATGGTTGTGCCACTTTACTACTTGGTGGTTTCGCTGACAAGTAGTTTTCGGGGACCGGTCGCACGGTCAACTGAAATAATCTTCTAGCATTCCCAGCCTTCCGGGCGTCTCATATTTCCATAGACTTCGGTATCCGCCGGGCTTCGCGGTCGGAGCGTACGCTCACTTTCACTTGACGTCTGATAATTCGTTGAGCCAGATTATGTGCGGGACCGGTGGTGAAATTCCTCCGAGATTCAAGCAGTGCCACTGTTCGGTCTGACATTCAGTGCTTGGCTGGGCCGTGCCGCGGGTAAAAGTCCAAGCACTGTGCAAAGATGTGGCGATGTTGCAGAATGAATCCACATTTGATGATGGAACAGTTGGAAGATGTTTCAGGAGACGATTTTGGAGAATCCATTTAACCTCCAGATCTGCAAGTCTCTCAGCTGCTAAGCGATTTGTCCGCATCTTATGCAGCCCCGGAGAACGAAGGAAGAAGTGACTCCGGTTTATGGCGTGGTCGGAATCCACGTATGTGTTTCAAAACGAGCGGAAGTCAGTTATTGATGCGCGGCATCGGTAGCTGATGGCAATGTGATTAATTTGAGAATACCAGACAGGATAGTTTCAATCAACTGTTGAAAGATCGTGGGGTTGTCTTAACGTCAGATGGTTGATGGTTATATTCGTATAAAATCCGGTGCTTCTTGATGGTCAGTAAGGATCGGGACTCCGGTTCAACCACGGTCTGCAAATACGCACCAGCCTGATCGGGTTTGGCAAAACAACTGCCGCTCTTCATAATGGTGAACAAGTCATCGACTATGGGTAATGGTGCTACGTTGAGGCCGATTGAGGAGCCAGCACACGCGGATTGACCCATTTGGCTTCACTACGACGATTGTGCTGTCCATGCTGAGGTGAAAACGGGTGAGGTAACACCTTCTTGCTCGAGCCGCTAGAGTTCGGCGTCTATCTGTGATGCAGGCGTACGGGACCGGTGTCTTAGGACGAAATACTGAAGTTACCTCCGGCCGAAGGCAGAGGGCTTCTTGCGTTGTGGAGAGCTGATCGAGGCCAGCATGGAATACATTCGCAAAGCGCCGATTACTGCCGCAACGGGAGAATAGACAGCATTACAAATGAAATTGATCGGGACATCTGCCAAACCTAGTCGATCGAACCATTCAAGACCCGGTTGATTCAGTTCAGCTGACGTCACCTAGCACGACCCAGTGAATGTCGCTCCCTGAAGGAGACGCAGCATCGAAGTCCGCCGAAAAGCCGTAGCTCATCATCACAGTTACTGGTAGCAATTCTGGAGAAATGTCTGGCTGGAGGTCGCCCAAGCCTGTGCCAATGCTTCTCCGGTGATGATGATGTCCGAAGCAGTGTCCAACTGCGGTTTGACCAGATGGCAATAGACCAGGACTGTGAGGAACTTTCGGTGACATGGGACATTGACTTGAAATGTTGTCAGGACACTTAGAGTGGGTCCCACCAGTTTGGGGTTCGGAATTTGCGGTTGCTACCCATAGGTGCATTAGACGCTGCGTTAGATGAGCATGCTTGACAGCATCCGTCTTTGTAGCCCACACATTCGCACCGATGCTGCTTGATAGGGTAAAGTCTGACAAAGCACCAAGCCCCGCGGTGCAAGCCTGGGGATGAGGGCTTCTTTGGCCGACTGGGTTGAGTAGTGCCAGAACGCGACGGACCAGGAGAGGATGAGCCAGAATTGGGTGAACTGGAGGGCTTGGAAGCCTTCATAACCACCTTGATCCCCGGATTGGACCAAAGTGGTGTCATTCTTTGGGTTTGTTAACCGTTGGTACCCGTCGGCAGTGATGATGAGCGTCAGCGTAGGGCCCTTCCCAAGGCAGTTGAGCAGGCACATCCGTATATCCACGAACTTGAATGACTGGAGGCTACATATGAAAATTTTGGATTTAAACTGGTCACTTGTGAGCAACCTTAGTTCAAAAAGTTCGTATTCATAGTTAACAATACCAACGTGCGTCAAGAAAGTCACCTGACTCGTTCAAAACCAGCTTTAGGTAGCGATACCACACTGAAGAGAAAACACCGTTCCCCAAATGTCTGCATCAGAGTTTTAACGGTGCCATGGGGTGACCTGTCACCTTAGTTCTGTGAGAGAGTTAGGTTGCAATACTTATCCAGTTCCGCTGGGCCACTGTTGTGGAGCAAGATCCGGACTTCCCATTCATCATCCTGAACAGTGAGGTTGACTTGGAATAGCTCCTTCTAGCGGACAAGAAGAAGACCTAACCTTTGGAGGACAGTTTTTACTGTCTCAACCAAAGGCAATGTACAGCGGGAGCAACGTTGAATATATATATATATATATATATATATATATTAGCCAACCCTTGGACTTAGAATGATCGTTTTTCTTCTAGGTTTTCCACTCCTACTTCGGTCAGTGCAAGGCAAAGATTGTATGCCGCTGGTGAGTGATATAAATGCTGATTGAGTGCAAAGGAAATCAGTCCCGATGACATTTGTGGTTGTTTCTCACCACACAGATATTGAACACTCAAACGTGTGCTGGACCCTGTTTCTAGTCAGAAGGAAATCTCTAGCCTAGAGAATGATGAATGCGATAGCACACAAAGTTCAACTAGCCAATAGGTGAGAAGCGCGGTCTCATAAGAAAATGTCCAAGGTGGCGCGAAAAATCAGAACTCAAATTTCCAGAAAATAACTTGGCAGTAATTCGACAATTGAGTAGTTTCTAGGGATGCTGATATCCCCAGGTGCGGGGTGGCTCAGTGGTAAGAGCACGACTTTACTGACCGGAAGTTCCGTGGTTCGAACCCGACCTCTGTTTCTCGACTTCCCCTGTCTAGGCTTGGGCAACCTGGCATTATCCCAGCCCTCGTGTCTCATGGTAGCATGGCAGTTAGGCACCGAAAGGGTGATACAGTTGAACGATTTTTTATATTCCCAACATATATCTACTCCCCTTGACCTGTGTTGCATGTGAAGTTCCCTATCCACATGTATGGTCTTCAACGCTCTCGGATATGAAAATGAACTGAATCGTTCCCTGTAAATATTGCAATACATGGTTGGTTTGATTTTTCACCATGACACACAAACACCGCCATTAAAACGGACCTCGAAATGCTACGAAATGTGGAACATGAAAAATCCCAACCTGATTCGTGCCAGTCGTATCGACTATTGGTCCTGTCATTATAACAATATCGGTTGCCAAGATCCACATGAAAATTTTTGTCCCTGTTAGTCCCGTAGAAACGATGCAGATCCCTCGAACCGATAGACCAATTCAGCGCGGCTACTTTGCATGAGCACTTTAGAGTAGAACTCATTCTGTAAAGACGGTCATTAATTTAATTAGACTGACTAAAAGTGGTCACCATAGAGACTCAGCTGCTTTACTGTATGACCATCTATTGCCCTCGGGCCAGAGGTGGTATGGCGAACCCGATTTCATAGGTCCGTGAACAATCCGTCTGAAAGATAAATTTCAGATATGAGGCCAGCACGTCTGTTTTGACAAGACAGCACTATTTGAAGTATCCGAAACACGTCTCACGGAAGCCTTTGTTGGCTGTTGTCCAGGCGCCAGTAGTTCAACAAACATAGCTCAGTAAATGTGTGCTAATCCAATATCAATTTCCGGGCACACTCCTTTTGGCCAGTTTTTGTGGCAGACGATATGCCTCTGACTCCACCGGAAAGTCATGACATTCTTTGCTGATCCTTCATACTCCCATTTTTAAAGAACCGAATTTTTCATCTATTTTCGAGGCTCAGCATTACGAATCATATTATAAAATAGTTTCTACTGTAGTTTTGTCAGTGTTTATTCACAGCATGCTACTGCGATTTCATATAAAATTATCATTCTTTTTACCTATTCAGAAACTCCATGTGCTCGGTACTCTGAATGAGGTCAGCTTGACTCTTAGTGAGCTGTCTGAATCGGGTGTGGGTCGTGCTGTGAGCAAGCTTAAGAGCTCTCCAGGCGAGTTGGGCAGTACTGCTAGACTTTTGGTGACCAAATGGAAGCGTCTACTACGTGAACATCTGGCAAAGGAATCCGTACAGCTCCCACAAGACCTCAGTGAAGTTGAGGTGACTACGGACAATCATACTTCCCTGTCGCCACAATGTCAAGGTAGTACGTTGCATGCCTCCGATAAAAGAGCGACCGGTAAGCGCCATTCAAAAGGGCGGAAACACTCATCACCTGTACATCCTCTGTCACCCAACACAGACATTAACTCGTCTGTAGCCGAGTGTAAACCACCGGGCGTCTCCACCTCCTCTCCCTCAATCCCAACGCAGTCTTTCAGAACTAACAGATCACCCTCTCCCCCACTTAACACCCCTTCAAAGCAAGCCGTGAAAAGTGGAGTTAAACGGAAGTTCTCAGGTTCTGTGGAGTCACTTGATTCCAGTAGTGGTCTTTCTTTTATGGAGTCCCTCATGGTGGGATCTTCCTCTCATCCTTCGTCACGCAAAAAATCAAAGAAAGCACAAACGAAATGCAACAGTTCACCTTCCGCAAATGGTCATGTCCAATCGCAATTTCAATCATCGTCCTTCAAAACACCACCAAAATTACCAGCAGCATTTACCGCCGAAGTTCTTTCCTCTTTGTCTGAAGATGTGGACCGACCAGATATTATTCGACCTTCCAATAGCCGTGAAAGTAAGTATTCTATTTATCGTCATTCTAACGTAATATGGTCCCACTTTAGCGAAGCGCAATCATTTGCAAACAAATTTGGTTTTGCGGGAGACTCACCTGGAGTCCAGCCGAATCCCTCGTTTATGATGTTTTTAAGCTGGTTCCAGGTGAGTCTCCCGCAAAACCAAATTTGTTTGCAAATGAGTGTATTTCGGTAATTTCGTGAAATATCGGTTCAAGTAGAACATAAGGTTGACGGAAGCTCGGGTACTGGGTTTACTTGATGATCCCCATGAAGATCGAAACCGGTCGTGGGCTGTCGAAGGGTTTTCAGCAATCTTATGAGTAGTGTATGGAGTCCTATTTTGTTCTTTTCTCACATTCTATGAGTGTTCTCATTGTATGCACAATACTCCTCGCCCAGAATCGCTGGAGGATTTCGAAGTACTATTCCGTCGACTGGGTTGGTTTTACGTGGGAGGGTGGCAAATAAATAGCACTCGTTCACCAGGTTAGTGAAACTCTGGTTCTACCTGTGCGTTTCCGATAGCTTTTGGACGTGGACGGTGGAATGCTTTCCTCCTCCAGACAGTTTGTTCCAGAACTTCAATATTTCGGCCTTTCGGGACTGCGACTAGCGGAGCGTCATGAACCTGTGTGATGGTCCTCAATCTCTGTTGTCAAGGTCATTGCGAATGGGCGCTTTTCCGAATAAGAATTAGAAGTAGTTTTTAATCATGACAGAGAAACAGTGATCATCCAAGCTGTTACTCTCCGTGTACGGCTTCCCCTCCTGATGTCTCCAGTGAAGTGTCACTGTCACTCCTGGGTTCACGCATCAACGATATTAGTTTTTTCCTCTAATCTGCAGCTATTCCAGATCATCAGCGAACGAAACTGTTGTAGCTGTAACCATTGTACAGCATGTACACGGTCTACAACTAACAATGGGGATGTTCGAAAGCTGTCTCAATGTTGAGCTATCGTGCGCAGTTTGGCGAGATGTTGCAACTTTATCCTCAATCCGTATTGCAGTTGTGGTGTTTTCCAATGAATGGTATCAAGCCGTTACCAGTCGGGTAAAGTTAAGGAGAGCTCACTGATTCGGTTTACACACTGAACATTGCATCAGTCTTCCAGAACGACCATCGACCAGCGAGCATGAGTCACTGGGATTTCTGATGCGGTGGTTTTTGTTGCGAAGCAAACCAGGAAAAATTTTCAGGAGTATCTCTTCTACGGAGATTGTAGTGAAAGAAACTTGCAAAATTCAAGCAATTGTTTTCTTGTACATATGGATGACGCTGCTATACTCTTGCGTTTCCGGCAGCGGAACTAGTTTTTTTCTTGCGTTTTCAGTCCATAAAACATGAACATTCCCGCTGTTGATCTTTTCTCTGAGCTTGGCAATCGTTCCTTCACTATACTTTGGGACATCCTCAGTGCGCGTTTGGGTGGTTTTGAGTTTGTGTAATTTTCAAAAGGGTATTTAGTATTTCTAGGCTGATTGGTCGTTTGAAGTTTGGGTTGGATGTGATTTTATTAATTCGTTTGTAATTTGTGTTCCGTTGCGGTCAGATTCACTTGATCGGTTCATTGAATGCCTTCATTTCAATAATGTGTTCCTTCGTCCCAGTCTTGTGTCTTGTATCTCAGTCGTCCCTCTTCCTGCCATTTGACTGATCAAGTGGTTTTGGTATTTTTATATGTCCGGTGCATCCGTACTTCCTGATGTCTTTTAGTCTGCCTTTCTGGACTTGGCCGGTTCACAAGATACTGTACTGCTCAACACATTCTCTCGTTTTTTTTGCTGTTTGGCCTTCTGATCCATTCGTTCCCGTTCTGCTTGATTATAGATACTAGTGATCTTGATTTCATCTGTTGAGTTTTTCATTCCCCTGATAACTTCTACTGGTTTATCCGGTGTCTTATGCAGTTTTGAGTTTGATGGGTTTCATCCGTTCTAATAGATTGCTTGATTAGTTCCATCTTAATATGTTGGTGGATTTCTCATTTGTCGCCTCCATGAATTTTGATTCCTTTGTTCTCTCTGCGCTAGTTTAAATGACCGGGCTTTATTTGAATTCGTGTCCCTCTTCATTTTCGTATACGTAGATGAGTTACGGTTGATCATGTCATACAGGTATTTATGCTGCTTTTTGGATGGCTTCCATCCTTCTTGTCCCATGTGGTGTTTGTTTAAATTGTCTCTAGTCCTCCTTTTCGTTTAAATAGTGTTTTCCGTTACTATATGCACACTTTAGCAGTCACTTCAGGAAACTGTTCTTGTAGTATGGAGGTGGAATTTTTCTTTGCGTTCTTCGTGTATTATCGAGTTTGTCTAGTTGCACTTATCCAGGGAAAATATCCATATAAGACATTCAGTTAAAATTTCTCGGATAGCCGTTTTGTTGGTATCTTTGTGTTCCGTTGCGGTCAGATTCACTTGATCGGTTCATTGAATGCCTTCATTTCAATAATGTGTTCCTTCGTCCCAGTCTTGTGTCTTGTATCTCAGTCGTCCCTCTTCCTGCCATTTGACTGATCAATATCCCAGCCCTCGTGCTTACCTCAGCTGGCATGGCAGCTAGGCTCCGAAAGGGTGTTACAGCTGAACGGTTAAAGTACAGCATCCGTCTATTGCCTTAGCAAGTATCTCTTGACATGTCCGATGACACGTGAGCTAAAAGTGTGGTAACCAGCAGTGCCAATATAGAAAGATTGAATGCAATCGAAACTGTCTTAACACGTTCGTGGTGGACAAGTACAGTGCGAAAAACAGTTTCCACCAAGATCTAATGTCTTTTATCTGAGCATATTGTCTCACGAATCCCCAGTAAGTCGGTAATTATAGCAGAGACGTAGAAGCACAAATCTCACACGTGCCGAGGACTCTCGGCTCTGCACAGACCGTTGTTAGTATACCAACTGTGCATCAGCGTTTAGTGGTAGCGTAGAACAACAAATCTATATTCGTGACTGTGTCTGCACCTTGAACCGTCGATCGCACTTCTTCACGTGTGTATCTGGAGTCGTGGCCCACTTGTGACCGCATTAGGTTCCGCACAAACCGCATGTGGTATGCTAACAATGCGTAGGTGTCCGATGAGCTACCTACTGGTAAGTCCTTTCCGGATTTCAATCACTAGTCTGGGTTATCGTCGAGGTGCAACGGCGTTTGCCCCTCAAAGTTTCCTTGCTCTCCCATCGACTGACAACTTTCGTCTACATCGTCCATGTTCATACGTTTTGTTCGCCAGGTTTGGGCCGTGAAACCTCTCGTGCTAGACAGTCCTCACCCTCAGCTCCTCGTCAAGCCGCTTCCCTATCACACTGCCTGCCTTCCCCCTCACCCTCACGAGACTGTCGATTTACTACCCAGTGTGGTGTTATTTTGAGAATCCGTGGAATCCTTAGGAGTGCTTTTCCCTTAGAATGAGAACACTTGCTCAATTTAAGTAAAAATAAATTTAAAACTCATTTAGGTTGTCTTAAAACCGGTTTCACACTGAGTGACATCCAAGGCCTGATTTAGAGCTATTGTTGTCCAACTCCTCAAGACCCGAGCGAAGGTAACGGCTGTTTGCCAGATTAGGTGAATGTTCATGTTTTCGAGAACTGACTTAATGTATAACTCGGGTACAGTAAGCCCACATTTAATCAAATTGCATTCCACTTCGACTGGCATTGTCCATTATTCTCCAACGCTCATTCGAGTGCATCCATTCTACAGTGCTCATCCAAAATGTCTTTTAAGCGGCATGTAAAGGTATGTGCATGCTAACCAACTATGCCACGTCTTTGACCAGTATGCCGAATCACTTGAGATAGCCTTCGTATAACGTCTTTGTAAATGTTGGGACTTAGCACGACGGTTTTATTCTGATTTATCTCCAAATTTGTCGAAGTTGCACATATGTTTGGGCACTTTCTGATAAGAACTCAAACATGGGTATGCGGTTTCACACTTGGGGCTAGCTTTCCCCTGTTAATCGAACAAACGTATTATCGATATAATCCCCGAGCTGTACTTCACTACCACGACGCTTCCAACTATTTTTTTAAAACGTCAGTGGCGTTCTGTACTCTGTGCATCGAAGTAACTAAGAGAGTAACTTTCTGGAAACCGTGAAAAGAAGTAGCGAGAGGAAATGGATCAATACTTTGATCCCAGCAATAAAATTACTGTCACCTGTCGAACCTCTGGCTGATTTTCTCGCCCGTGTTTACCATGTGTTTGACCCGAGGTGAACGGATTTGCTGTTCGAAGCCTCTGTAGACGTCCTTCAACGACGTGGACGTCGTTTGGTCTGTCGCGGTGTAAAGTGCTGCTACAAAGCTGGGTGGGACCAAAAGCAAACCTCATGCTTGCAGATGAGCCAATCGTCGTGGTAGATGTATCTGTTTACCTGAGTAGTTGTATAGGTCCCGGTGGATTGGCTGAAGATGAGGTTAGTTCTCGGATCGGGAAAGCCAGGGTAACTTTTGCCAGTTTCCGACGCCTAGATCACTGACGTGACGTCAGTTTATTTGTCAAGGGCAGAGTGTACACTCTGGCAGTGCGATCCATACTGCCTTATGGATCAGAGACGTGGCCTCTACGCGCAGGGGGCATACGAAGGATATCATTTTCTGACCATCAGTGTTTCCGAAGTACTGGTCTTGTTTGTTGGGAACACCGGATTAGTAATGCTGAGGTACGTCAGATGGTGTTAAGAAGGAACTCGCCCGCGATAGACGAATTGCTCATGCTTCGTAGTTTACGCTGATTAGCACATGTACTCCGGCTGCCAGAAGAGCGTATGCCTCACGAAGCTCTTTCCCTTCAGCCCTGTGCTGAGTGGAAGCGACCGAGAGGTTGACAGTGTATGACCTGACAACGAAGTATGAAAACACTAACCAGTGAAAATGTCGGGCCGACAACTGCCGCCTCCCTGGATGGGGACCCCGGGACTCAACTCACCAGTGGTTAATGACACTGACAGAAATGGCCCAATCGCGCAGTCAATGGCGCCCACGCATCAAAGCTATCGCCTTCAGTGCGTAGCTACCCAGTTCCCAGACCAACCAGACATGCCATCGCCTTCAAGGCTTGGATGTATGTCCCACACCCTCCCACCTTCGGGTGGTCGAAACTGTAGTAGCTGGAACCAATATGCCTATGGTAGACAGTTTATTGCTGGTAAATTGAAGTTGGATTGATTGAATTGAAGCCGTGTTACAGAATCGCGTTTCGTCCAATCTCGACTCATAATTCGATCAGACGCTGGGTGCCCACATCTTGTTAAACCTAACCGTGCTCATCGCGTACATAGCAGATCACCTGTCTCTTTGTCCCTGTCACGAGAACCGTAAGGTTCGCTCCTGTGCCCGAGCAGGTATAACAGCTGACTTGTAGCAATCCGAACGTGCATCATCTTAGAAGGCAATACACCGTCATTAGATGGTGGTGCTTAGCCGGTATACCATCATACGAAAAGAATTCCTAGTCTCAGGAGACGGGGTGGTTGGGGTCCTACCTCACGATGCATAACCAGTTGTTGTTCTCATGTGCGTCCCTGCAACTATACAGTCTCATTTAATACCATATTATCCGAAGAAGATTACTCCTTTGCGAGCCCTATATAACCTAACAAAAATAGTTGTTTCTGTTAACGTCACAACTTCAGATGTCTATCTTAAACAATAGAGATCATCACGCTACATTGAGTCCATTCAACGGCACCCTGTTACAACATACTGAAAACAATATTTTATTTGAAAATTAGATGTAATCTGTACGAAAATTAAAAGAAACATTCATATAACCTGGTTTACAGCCTTACTACATCTAAGCAACACAACCCAGCTTCACTCGTGTGGTTGTAAAGAGCCCGAATTTTCGGATTTGAATGCACGTGATACCCAATAGGCCTAAGCTGCCTAGGCCCGTGACCAAATTCGACTACACAGTGATAGTGGGGTAGAATGGTTCCGGGATGATCCAGTTCTATTCTGTGTCCACAGTCTTGGTTCTTGTGCAGATTAAATGGTGATGTAGTGTCGATACGCCTCCATTTATTTTGTCGATTCTGTTATACTGTAGTGTAAGCACTTGGGGGATTGTAACACTCGCGAACGGTCAAGTGCTGGTGGACTTTCACGGACATGTGATTCCTTGTAGCAGTGTATTGTGATTTGGTTTTCATATGTAGCTTGTCGTTTGGATGGTTTCGTATGTTTAAACCACTTGTACATCAGTTGGTACATTGATATAACTTTCGATGGGTACATTTTCTGTTATCGATTTACAGGCTGAACAGGCAGCTACGCTGCTCCCTTAGAGTTTACATCCTTGTGCCATGATTCTCTTACTGCACCATGTAGAACATCTTGGTGAGTCATCAGCTGATCAACGCAATGTGTTACCGCGCATCTCCCGGGATTAATAGACAGCGTGTCTAACCGGAGCTATCTGTGATAGCCTGTCCAAAGCCAATATGAGTTTCGGGGTGAGTCCTTTCGGTTTGACTGTCGCAGATAGTCTAAGGGTGAATTGATTGTCAACTCGTGCTGTGTGGCGAACGAAACCCGCTCTGTGGTGGCCAAACACCCAGGTTCAGTGGTCCTCCAGCTATCGGAAAACCAAGACAGAACAGAGTTTGGGGTGCCAGCTCCTGATCAACCACCGACTTACGGGTTGTCATTGTCAGTCGTGAGGAGACCGCCTACTTCAACCCTTTTTCATCCTATTGTTTGAAAGCTGTTTCCCATCAAATTAGTCTCCGTGGACTCCGTCACTGGAACCAACACTGGCGCGCTATTTGTTCTGATCTGACTTCCGGCCGTCGCTCTTGGACAGCTGTTGTGTAAGACATTTCCGTAGCCTACTCAACCTAATTAGGGAGCTAGTCGCCTCCAAGTAAAATAAAGCAGTTGGTGTATTTCTTAATGACATTGCAATATAACAGACGTAACGCACTACTCATAAGGTTGCTGAAAACTCGTCGAAGAGTTTCAGGTGAGTCTTTCGTGGAAACCAATTTGACGTGCAAATGGGTGTATTTTTCGAATTACGATGGAACATTTTTTAATTTAACGCCTTGGATAGGAGCCTAAAGGCCTGTGTAAAACCACCCCGATATTTGCTGGTGACCCATGATTCAGGAGTATTTCCATCAGCCTTCCAAACAATGAAACTAAGCCGGTTTGATATCCTTCAACAGAAGGCCCACTCACGGCAAACGAGCAGCGGGCTGTATATTGCCGACCACCAAGGTGGCCGGTAATATCTGCAGATATCCTCCAACCCCCTATGGCATGAAACACAACATACAGCGTTGCTATATCCTTTTCTGAATAGAATAACTGATACCGGGGACACAGATACTTTACGAACTATTCGCCATCGTTCTTTGTGGTCTGCCACTCCATATCACATTATCTTCAGTCATGAGGCTTTTCTTCGGTCGCACTGTCTCAGGTTAGTCAAAGTTTCTTTCCCAGTTAATGGAGCAGATGCCGAGAATCTTGTGACATTTTATTGACTGGTGACCCAGCCCGTTTATCTTTCTCTCCAGTTGTAGACACAGATGCCGCATTTGAAGACGGTGACTTGAAATTCAAGTCGAAGAAGGTTCTGTGGGTCCCAAAAGCTTCACGCACCAACTCATCACTTCACCCGAACAGTTCTGTTGGACAGCTTTCGGACACACCTGGTGAACATTTTTCAGATCCCTCTAGTCTCGTCGATTTATGTCTGGACGTTCTTGAGCACAATTTAAGCAGAGTGGATCATGTTGGTCACGTGCCCTACGATCTATTAGCTCGCGTGTTGCGCCATGCGTCTCCAGAAGATTTGATGAGGATCGAACACTTTAACCCCGTAAGTCCGCTGTTTGTTGTCGTTCACTATTACTTTGGTTATTTTCGGACGGTTTGGCGTCTGCATACCCGGTGATTGTAATGTGCATGCGTCAGCGAAGCGCGAACAATCGCCAAATCGCGCCATTTATGGTGTCAAGACACGAACTTCAATTCAGTTCAAGGGCCGTTTATACAAGGCCACAATCGTAAGAGCAACCCAAAATACAAATAATAACCTTTCAGCCGTAACACCCATTCGGTGCCTAGCTGCTATGCCACCCGAAGGAATTACGAGGGCTGAGATCATCATCATCAGAGACAACATCAGTGTTGACACTGATGCATCACTGCCGTATAACCTAAAGGTTCGTCTAATTATATTTAAAGCCCAAGAGTGAAAAGAAGAGAAAAAGAGTGGGTGAGGAAGGGGACCTAGTACTGGTCTATTCTGAGGTGCCCACACCTCCAAGCGCTCCATCAGACACAAGTGACGCAAATTAGCAAACGTGATTCGAGGCTTTGGGATCCTTGTACTGACTTCATCAGACACATTTCCGTCAGAGCTAATACAACTACCGAGGTATGTAAAATTTTCCACTACCTCCAGTGATTTCCCTTTGTTGTAAGGTATATGTTCAGAGACTGCACGTTTGGAAGCATGACTTTGCACTTTGAAGGTATAAGACGCATGCTAAAAGACGGTATGATGGTGGTCAGTCTATTCAACAGGGCTTGTGCTTCAATTTGGTCTCCAAAGATGAGGTTGATGTCATCTGCGTACTCCAGATCGACAAGGCTCTTACCAGCAACAATTTGAACACCGGGGTTTTGAAGACCTTCCAGCGTTCGCCTCATTATTTCATCAATGACGAAGTTGAACAAGAATGGAGAGAGTGGACATCCTTGTCGGACACCACTTTTTATAGGGAAGCTTTTGGAGAGCCCACCATACACTTACACGCCCAGAAGTATGTGAATATATGGATCGGATTATGTTCATAGAGTTCTGGAGCATACCCCGCCGAGCGAGTTTAATTAGCAGCACTGACCGATCGAAAGAATCGAACACACCTTTAAAGTCAAGGAATACCAAGATTGTGGGTCGTCCGTACATGTGGCGTTGCTCTAACACCCGACCGAGTGTGAAGACGTGGTCAGCGCAGCCTCTACCCGGTCGAAATCCTGCTTGATTTCACGAGTCAAGGTTTCGCGTGCCATCGTAAGACGACGAAGAATTAATGACGCCAGAAGCCTTGTTACAACAGCAGTCAGACTGACACCTCTGTGGTTACTACATTCACTGCGAGTACCCTTTTTGAAAATGGGCTCTACCATCGATTCACCCCAGCTGTCTGGGGCGATCTCTTTCTCCAAGATAGACCCAAATAGGCTAGAGAGGCACTGGCTGAGGAGCCCACCGCCATCCTTGAAAAGAGCAGGTGGAAGGTCGTCAGGACCAGCAGCACGATGACGCTTGAGTAGGGAAATACACTCGGACACTTCTGAGACCGAAGGCGACTCCATATTTACGGTCCACCTTTCTGTTGAAGGCCAGGATTCTGGATTGGAAGTAGCAGGTGACCAGCTGAATTGCTGTTCGAAGTACTGTCCCCAGCAGTCAAAACGTTCTGCTTTGCTGCATATCAGGGAACTATTTTAGTCCACGATTATTTCGCTGATGTGAGGTTTCCGAGAGCCAGTCGAACGAATCAAGTGGAACAGCTTGCGGACGATTCCAACATTCTTTGCATCTTCGACTTCTTCCTTTCGGGTCCACCAAGCTTCTGGGTCTGGGCGGACACTCAGTTTCACCTGACGTCGGACGAAGTGTCGGGTGGAGTTATGGTTACGACCTGGAGGAACCTGTCCCCGCTTATCCAGCAAAGAGTCGGTCCTATGGGACATTCAATATTTGGATGAGGTTGACTGGGTTGTACCTCAAACAGAAGTTTCGGCTTTGAATAGTGCTTTTCCCAGTGACCGTTTATATCCCACATCGGACCGTCCGGCAGGTATTCGGTGAGCTAGTTCTCATAGTTTTGTTTGTTTTTTGGGTGAACTAGCCTCTCAATCGCTAAGCGAGGTGTGCGCGTTTTGCCTAGACCTGATAGGCGCAATGAAAAGCAGCAGCGTACAAGTGCATGATCGGAGTCCATGCTGGGGTTCCAGAGGAAGCGGCAGGCGGTGATCCACCCTCGCCACCGATAACTGACGGCGATGTGGTCCATTTGGGTTCGTGGCTGGTTTATTGGTAGGCACCATGGTATCAAGCAATTTCCGCTGTCCCGAAAATTTGTACTGCAAAGGAACAGTCTGTGATCGGCACACATCCCCCTTGTCCTTGCGTCTCGTGTCCAGTCCAAGACGACCAGCCAATCGAGCCTCAGCAGCGCTCAGTCTACCTACCTGGGCGTTCATATCACCAGCAACCACAACGATATCTGAGCTTCTAGCTCGCTGTAGAAGGGCACCTAGAGCGTCATAGAAATTATCCTTGGCAGATTTGCAGCTCCTGTCAGTTGGGTCATAAGCAGACACAATAAACAAGCTGCGATTATCCTCACTTCCTCTACATTGTCTCACAGATGTTGCAAAACGAACCGCACAGAGGGTATCCAATCAAGTAGAGACGCATCAGTTTGGTCGCTCATTACAATACCCACCCCAGCATATTCAGCTGCATCTCGAGAGGTGCTCAGCCGGAACCTGAAAGAGCGAAGGGGTAGTCAGTTGGATCACCGTACTTGCGCCCTGCGTCCTTGTTTCCGACAGACAACATACGTCAATGCAGTGAGAATCCAGCGTACTAGCAAGAGCCAACTGTTGACCTGCTTGCTTCAATGTGCGGACATTAAAGGCGGCTAATTAGACAGGCTTTCGGGGTTTGAAAACAGACTTCGAACTGTTCAGAGTTGTTACTGAACTCGCACGTACAGAAGCTGCAGCTGAGTGTGATGCAGGACGAGAAAAACGGGCAGTCCTGGTGCTGGGACTCGCAGAGAGAGTATTCAACTATGGGTGGGGTTGTGTGGAAGAAGAAAAGCGTGAAAGTGTAGGAAAGGAGGCGTTAGGGGTGGCATGTTTTCGCTTACCCACATAATGCGATCCGGCTGGTGACACCACGTGACGGCGGATTTGGCATGAGAGTATTGTTAGCTTTAAACATCAGCATTTACCAGCACATTATTGTCTGATGGCTGTGTTGGAGTTAGGCAACAGTATTTACTACTGATGTGTTGTTTTTGTTGGTGATGATTTGCCATAAGATCCTGACATTCGGCTTGTCGATTGCATAGTTCAAGTTCTGAGCTTACGTGCACCACGCTGCTCACTAATTCTGTGCCTGTTACAAATACGCGGCTCATTCGTTAATAGTTTTGAAGCGAGGAGAACGTGTCCGTCGGATTTAGGTAGCTGCAGTGTACACATCTGTACCTTACTAGTTTTGACCTTGGAATCCAATCGACTGATCAGTCAGGGCGCAGTACCTCCTTTCATTAAAAACCGTCACGCCCTGTTGGTTGCTCTTCGTCTACTTCAGCATATTCACATGAATTGCTCGTCGGTGCATGCTCAACGACGTTAGATAAACACAGTGACAGTTTGTGGACCCTTGAACGTAACTGAGCAAAAACATAACAGGACAACTCACGTTCATTTGTCTATCGATCGCTTTTCACTCTCTGACTTGCGTTTTGTTCTGTCCGCTTAATTACCAATTTTCAACCGATGGTCCCGTAGCTAATATATGTAGGTCATAGAGGACAATACCATTAATCAATAATCGCCATGAAAATGTCACTGTCGTTAGAAAGTCCCTTTCCTTGGAGTCTGAGTTCACTTCAACATAACTTTGTTAATAGGTGGTGCCGGATTGATAATCTCAGAGCAAGTTTCCGTGTAGTTTTGTAATATGTACGTACTAGCTAAACTCACATACACACTCCATACAGCTGTTTGCTGTTTTCAGATGTCTCGGATTGCTGCAACCAAAGTACGACGATCTGAATGGATGTTGACAAGATAGCTCAGTGGTTAGAGCGTGAATTTACTGACGGGAAGGTCCTGGTTCGAACCCGACATCTGCATCTCGACTTCCCCTCTCCAGGCCTGGTCAACCTGGCAGTATCTTAGTCCTCGTGTTTCCTTCGGGTGACATGGTAGTTAGACACTGAAAAAGTGCTGTTGCTGAACGTTTCTTTGGCACATATTTTACTCGTATGTTCGTTCCTTCAACGCGTGCCTCGAACGTGATGGTGGTTGGGATACAGAGACCGATAACCAGTAATCACTTCAAGTCCACTTGTTTTCATGTCGATTTCAGTGTCACGAATGGAGAATTCAGCAATCTTTTGTTTTTCAAGAGGCTGTGGATAAAATAAAAAAATATGGTTACTCCAGATTCTAAATCCTTCCACTGCAGATCGTTCGATCGTATGTTTTGAGGCTTGGACACACTAGAATGTTTGTGGCAGGCCCAATGTAGATTTCTTCATCGTTTCCTTCATTTTTTACAAAAACATCACACAATGAAATACACTAATTTGCAAATCAATTTGGTTTTTGGAGAGACTCACCTGGAACCCAGCTGAATCTCCCGTTTTTGATGTTTCCACACAATGAACATGTCGAGCGCTAATGTCAGTGACGTTTGTGATGTCAGTTTCTTTCCGGATTGTCTGATTGAGCGTTTGGGGGCGTAGACACCTCAGAATGCTTTCGTTAGACTAGCACCAGACCGCCTGTCTTTTATCCACTTTAAATATAATCAAATAAAATTTATGTTCGTACGGCGTTAAAGTGTCAGTTTCAACACTGATGTTGCTGCCTCTAATGGTGGTAGATGAACCCCTGGTGTTTCTCTCAGTGATGGTGACATTGGAAAACAACACCATACTCTCCCCTCTGTTACTTTGTTGGAGAATTTGTGTTTCTTCCTAACTCGCAGCATGGTTCTCCACTGATGCCGTTTCGATGGAGCGGGACGAGGCATCCATTGAGTCCTACCTCAGTTTTTCTCCCAATACTAATCTGCCACGTCATGACGACTACATCATTAGGAAAAAAACTCTCTCAAACCGTTAACTATCGGTATGCGCGGGAAGCTGAGTTGCACATTCTAGGGGGATTTGAATGCATTTCTGTCCTTCCACATTAAATGCCTTCAAACACCACAAAGCCCGTCCATGTACTTCAAACAATCCTTCCAACCCAGTTCACTGCACGCTCCCTCGTCGTACAGCTTAATTGTATTTTTCGCTTCAGATCATCGCGTAGTAAGACAGGTGAGACACAACGTATTCATCTGCGTTGCGAATTTGTGGTGATCCTTTGAGTAAGAATGCGGGCTAATCGCGAGTGTCTAGTTATCTTTCTGAGTTCCACTAGCGAATTGAGTTGATAAAGCTTGAGCGCCTTGTCCGTCGCTGTTTCAAGGTCTTGTACTCTCCGGCCGTCGTTCAGCTGCACTTATTCACTAAAATACGAGTAACCATCAACGTACCGTCTATGACAAATATGTCCATTGGCTCAGTTTAGTAGCTGTTTTGAAAAATTGCACGAAGGATCGACAATTGAGATGGTCGCGTTTTAGTCTTTTAGTCGTGATATGACCTTAACTGCTAAAGGGCAGTTAGGCGACACGATGAGAAGAAGCGCGTTAACCCGGGTTAAAACTCTCGGCTGAAGAGTGTGATGGTTGTGTTCTGGTATGATTCACGACTGTTAATTGACACGTACAATTTGCTTGGCATGACAACGACGGCCTTCAACGATATGACAGGCGATGACATATACGTTCAAACTACTTTCCGTTTACCTGAGAAAAAAATGATGCGTGTGCTTTTTGACGAGTAGTATGTTTTTCCCTGCCTCCCTATCAGACTAGATCTGCTAAAGTGCTTCTATTGTGAGGCCATGAAACACCTTCCAGTTTTAACATTGTTGACTGATGTGTACACAATCGGGAGATCCCTAAAACGCCCTCTCCTGAGAGGTGACACTCTTCTGGAAAGTGTTTCCCGCCAGGTGTAATCTAGTGTGTGACTCCCTCCTCTCCAAAGAGGGGGATCACGGTACATAGCTGGTGTTAGCCTGTTAGCCGTTTGAGCAGCTTTGGGGTAGGCGGAATAAGTCGGTACATGTTTATCTAGCCAAGTCATACTTTGTCTTCATTTTTCCAAAACGCACCGCATCAAGGAAATCGGCTGAGATCAGCGCTGTACAGAACATTAACTAGCGAATTAGTTACGCAGTATTTCATAATGTACAAAGGAGGAGCACCTACTCGATTCACCTTCTGTTAACAAAGTGCCTACGCCCCCCAATTTGTCGAGTGTCAGGACTGGACGATGTGTTTTCTATTCAAACCTTTGTGAGCTCGGACTCCTTAGGTCTGAAGGAATAGCCTCAGCAGACTTGTTATCCCCTCTTCTTCACGTTGTCCGTTGGTGAACCAACGGGTCAAACGCCCTTTGAGCCTTAGTTATCCCTTCGAAGAGTTCTCTTCGAAGAGCGAACACTTCCAAAAATAGTGCAAAATAACGTCCTCGTCAGCCACAGACAGATGGACACCACCAGCAAGGAAAGTGTCTTTCTAATAGGAGGGGAAGTTACAGTCTTCGGGTGACCGCGGGCGTATTTCTCAAGCATCGCAGTGATTACGCCTTCGACCAGGTTTTTATCGGTGCTTAAAATCAGCCAGCGTGAGGGGACGATTTGCACCGAGGGTACAGGTGCTGCTAATCGCACTTTTGATTTCGTCCGTCATCCTAATTTAGTCCATTATGTAGATTCTGGTGAGCTAGCAAACCTGAAAATAACCACTTCGTAGGAATGGGAATCGTAGGAGGCGTTGTAACCCGATCGCTTTCCTTGAGCTCAAGTGAATCTCACGATACAATCAATGTTCGTGTTTTAATTTCAGATGGAGCTGATCACTGTCTCCAGCGCTGTTGGCACTAGAACAATGCGAGCAGTTAAGCCTCAGTGTCAGCACTGATGTTGATGATGAGTACTCAAAGGAAACGATACTTTTTTCACAGACTCGTTCGGCGGTGGCTGATGCTGTCATGGGTTGCGATCCGAGACATTTCTGAAGCCAACTAGTCCTGTCTCATGAGATAATAGTCTGAAAGTCAAGGTCATGTCAGTAGATGTCAGACTTCAAGACTAGTTTGGTACTCAATCTCATCGACCCGCTCTTTTTTGCTATCCTTCCTTTTATTGTGTTTATGCTCTGTTTGTTTTATTGTCAATCCGAACGTGAACTTATTCCATGCTTTATCCTTTTTTCTTCAAGTAATTGTGCGGGACCATGACCAAACCAGCAATGTAGCACATGTTTCTTCAGGGTTTTATAGATAGCAATGAAAACTTACTGCGCCCACCACTTGAATTCTTCCTTGTGTTTCATTTCCACAGCAATTTGTCGGTTGCACCGATGAGCTGTGGCAACGCCATGTCCAGCTTACCTTTCGGCATCGGAAGGAAGAGGTACCGCATCCGAACGAGACATGGTGTTCGTTCTATCAACGACTATCCCGGGAGGAAACCAGTCGGCTAAACCGCATCATCTCTCAGTCTGCTCGAAAAATCAAAGAAGAACAAGAAGGTAGGCACCTTTTGGCTCCTGTAATCAGCGACACCTCTGTACAAGAAACGTTAGTGGTAAAACCGATCCCAATTCGCCACCCGCTAAGGGTGTTTTTGCTAGGGCGTATATCAGCATATCCACCCATTTGTTTTTCCGGAACACTCTACCTGTCCCTATAGTTTGTTAGTTAAAATGATTACAGAAGCTTCATATGTTTGCGCACTCCGGTCGTAAGAGTTCAGTTGTGGTAGTAAACTAAGAGAAGTGACCTTCCCACTACAGGAGTTCAATACAGAGAGGCTTTTGGCGGTAGTCAGATCGTTCCGTGTGATTCGGGTTCGTAAACAAGGGAGATTTTTCTGTTCAATACCCGTCGGAGTCCGCTTATTCACGGAAGCGGCGACAATGTAATCCCAACCGATGCCTTGCAAAACTCTACTGCGTGGTGAAGATAGAGCTAGAGATTTCGCAGCTTAGTTACACGTGAGCGGCAAAATTTGACTTTACAGTGATGCTCTGGTCAATGATGAGGGAGGGTTACTACTGATAGACCAGGCTCTATCGAACGCCAACAGCAGTTGAGACTGCATTAATCGTGCGTGAGTAGACTAGTAATGCGCCAAAAGCTCAACTAATTCCTTGGCTCAATCAGCAAGTTTGCTAGTCAGCAGCTCGCGTCTATCACAACCATCCATCCCCTTCGTAGGTTTCAGTGGAAATAACATCCCGAACGCATTAACGGGGTACTAAGGTGAAGCGTTGACACCGGAGGGCTTCCGTAAACCTTTTGTTCCAGCTCTTCATGTTCGCTGCAGCCCCCAACTCTCTACAGTTGTGTAGTCTAGCCGTAGGATTCCGCCCAATAATGGCAAAGAATTTGGGTGTGATCCCACCTGTGAAATCTTGATTGCTTTTATCTAGGATGGGGTAATGAAGAACGATGAGGTTTTGTTTCTGGTATTTTCGTTTCAAAACGCTACTCTGCTGTCGTCTCAGTTCCATAATCAACCCGCCGGGCCAAAGGCTCTTAACCACCGTGGCTGACTGACTCACAGGCCTTCGAGTTTTCTGGAAAACAGACTTTAAATTATTTCAGACATAGATAGTTGAATAAAGTATCAAAAGGACGTGGACAGTTTTGTGTGTTGAACAAAAGACGCGATCAATAACAGCACTACATATCCTACCAAGTGGATGCATGTGTGGCCTGACTAATCATCGCTTGAAGTAAACTACAGTCGCGTTTGGTTTTGGTCCACAAATGCTAAAACTTTTGGACAACTCTGTGACGAGACTACACGTCCCTAAGATAGACAGACAATACTCAGGTCGTGAGAGTGCGTGTGACTAACGGACGACATCGACCAAGTGCTCTCTTATCAGTGCGATCGATTTCGTTTTATTTTTAGTCTGTTTGCTATAAACAACCAGTGTTATTCTGAGCTTTCCCCCCTATTTTTCTGCATACTGGTTCATCTGCCGTCATAGACCACCTTCAAAGAACGTCTAAAGCGTGCGCATGCCATCATGCGAACTCGCGTGCTAATCTGGTCAACTGCGACGTATATTGTGTGATTTTTTCATGCTTCGCATCGCTTGAATTGACATCGTAAATGACAACACTACTTTGCCGCCGCACAACCACTGAAATCTTTTAAAGTAGAGAACAAATGAAAAGTGCCAGCCTACCTCAAGCCTTCTGAGGACCATACACCTCTAAACATTCACTCGCACAGTCAGCATAGAAGCTTTTAAGTGGCATACCACTTACAAATGTCCCAGCATCTCGGGAGAGTTGCGAGAGACCACCCCTATTATCGATGACAATGATATCTTGTATTGTTTTGAAACTTCCGTATACGAATTAGCCGTACGTAAATGGTGTTGAGTGCGTTACCCTTTGAGCGAACGCGACGCTCGTTCACCGAAACCCAAATTTGGTAAGCATTCGACCCATCGGTGATAGCATTTGGCTAAAAACTTGACAGACAGTTTCAAACGACTTTTGCAGAACATTAAAATATAGCTTAGTAGATAAGGTTTGGAGTCCTGTTGAACACTATTCGACGATATAAAACGTTTCGATTTCTTCTGCACACCCAAGTAATCACATATCCCTTGTGTTTCTCAGCTCGCCGCACGACTCTAACCACCGAAGTCATTACTCCACGTCAGGTACAGCGCCGTGCAGGACGTCACGCAGGACCTTCGACAACGAAGCCCCACACTAAACCCCATCAGTCTTCCTCTCCCGTTGTTTTCCGACCGTACAACGTAAGCAAGCCCTCATCAGACCAACCCTCCTTAACCAGTTCACTGAAGAAGCAACCGGTGGTTTCTAGCGATCTCTCCGCAAAAGGTGGTAGTTCATCCAACACAGCTTGCAATAACGGAGGCGGACTTCTGAACAAACTACGCAAGCAATTCCGATCCGGTCGCCTCCGATAGACTTTTCCATTCCCCCGACGACGTCTGGGTTAACTTCGCAGCCATCAGGACATTTGGATTGTAGCAGTTTCCTTTCCCGAAATCGGTGTACCAATCATGTGTCGTCTTTCATTATCTTTGCACTTGTTCTTCCCAGTCTTCTATAACTCTTTCTTTCACTTTGTCTTCTATCTGTGCAAAATTCAGTCGGCTCAGCAGGCCAGTCTCTTGCCCGACAAAATTGTGTGTTTATGTTGGACGGCGCAACACTGGTGCACAACTGGCCGTCGATGAAATGCCCGGTTGTTTTAAGTGAAATATCTTACCCTAATGGCTTTGCTAGTTTTCTCATATCTTTTTGTTCTTACTCCCAGCCTCATCTGCTAATTTCTTATCCCCATTGGCCCTTGTGACTGGAGCTAACGATTTTTGAGATGTAATCCTACCCATAATTCGGTGGGTTAGTATCGTTCAAGTTTTGGAACTCTTGATGGATGTTCCTCCCCCCAGCTAGAGTGGATCCCCCATTCGGCTTCATTTATTGTTTTGGTTGTGATTGTAAATGCAATGTGAAAGCCTGTTTGCATGTCTACTTTCATCTGGTGTGTGTTGAATGGATCCTGGATGACTTGTATCGACTCCCTCCTTGGACTTTGTCCTATTGGGACAACAGTGGTTTCCTGTCTAGCTGATAGCGCAATTTTTCCGTCCTTGCACCCGGTTTTCGGTAACAAATGTCACGTCATGACCAGTAACTAGTGCTTATTACTTCGTGCATGTTTCGAATACATGAACACAGCTGCTTGCCATGCTAGTGCACAGGAACGTCGTCCTTCCTAAGCTAGTTCAGAGAATAACGCAATAACTTGTGAATACAACTATCTACTGTGCACAGGAACGTCGTCCTTCCTAAGCTATTTCAGAGAATAACGCAATAACTTGTGAATGCAACTATCTACTACTCGCAATCTATGCTTGGACAAACTGGCAGTATCTCAGCCCTCGCGCTTAATTCGGATGTGGTGGTATCTGGGCCCCGAAAGGATGTTACAGCTGAACGGTTTTTTTTATTATAAGCCGAAATTTTCTTCAAAGGTTATTTTTGTAGGATAGAATGAAGGAAGTACTTTTATGGTGTTTCATTTGCCATAGAAGAGAGAAGATACCTCGCAATTATTGGGTTCGAACTGGGGAATGAAATCCACAAAAACATCTTTCTCCCATGGAAAGATAAAAAACGGACAAAAACACCAAGGAAAAGGCGACAGTCAAAATTTGGGAGTGATATAACAGTTATAGAGTGCTATATGTGAGCAGAAATTCAAGACTTAGGAGCCATTATCAATCAAGAATGTTCTGTTTTCGACATCACTGCGGTTTATTACACACAGGTTCCCAAAGGGGAAATGTAGCTTCGGTTACTCTTTCAGGAACAAGGTCTACGCAGTCTAATGTTAAACAGCACAAATGACGTGTTTCTCGACAGTTCCTGAATCAGTATTTTTATGGATGCATATTCTTCCTAAATCGGATTTCGGCTCTGGACACCTGTCCAAAATGACAGGAGACCGCTTGTGGGGAGTTGGGAACATTTCATCTGAATTGTCAAGGCCGTCAAATGCCTATTAGAATCATGCTAGATTTCGTAACCGGGTAGAAATCGCTTTAACTTGGTAAGTTATGTAGTGAGGAGCGGATTTCTCGGCAGACCGAAAAATCGGAAAAAAATAGATGCCCGGAATCCGAGTGTGGGCGAACAACTGGCCAAAGGATGCGTATTCCATTCTTCCTCCCAACTGTCCCATGACTCTTCTCCAAACTTCGGGAACCTGGTCGGTTCTCGTGCTTCGTCGCAGTTAAGTGACAGTCATATTCCGTCAGGACATCGCTGAATTCTCGCATTTTTCACTTGGTACACTTGTGACTTTTTGAGGTCATTATGACTGGATAACTTGGAATCCTGTGTGGTGTACGTCATACCTGCTAGCAAATCTAACTTGCGTTGTCTTAAATTGCCTGTTTTTGGCATTCAAACAGACTGTGGGGCGGTATCTGTATCAAGGTGCATAGGCGTTTTTTTAAAGTTGGAATAACTGGATCAGGCATGCATTGGTTATAGAACGAAAAATTCGCCGTTCACCGGTGGTGCCATCCCACTAGCGCCGTACGGTCACTACTGGTAAGGTGTATTCGGCTGAAGACACTCAACGCCCTGACTGGAATTTTTTTAATTTCACGATGCTGTGTTCGATAAACCCAGTAATTTGGGTTTTTTTCTTGGTACGAAGATAATTGGGATTTCGTCCTGTAAGTGAGGCCAATCTATGCTGAAAAACTGTTTCATCGTAACTCAGAACCATCAGCAATTCGCATCTGACAAATCTCAAGTGATACTCGATCCCTCATCTTACCGACTGGTAGTTCGAAAACAACCGTTCTGCTGCGATCGGATGACTCACAATTAAACTGGATATAGCGGAATCAAGAGTATTCACATCACGTGTTGGTTGGCTCCTCGAGTGATGGCTTTTCAGATGAAAGTTTCACTTGTGTAAATTTATTTTCCCTCCGAACTACTCGCAGATTCGCATAGAATAGCCTTTCTCAAAAGGTATCTGAACTAAAGATTGCCAGATCTCACGCTACTAATAATCCATAAGTAGCTCAAAAGAAGAGTAAATTCTTACCAACAGTGAAATTCCTTAGCTCGAAGAGGCAGTCAATAGGTGGTCACGCGGCGTGTCATCTCTAAGTCATCTCTAAGTGCAAGTGTTGATTAGCCGCCCTGACTGAACAGTTAATTGTTCGTTTGCTAGTTCGCGGGTTACGTGAGGTGCGCACTGATGGTGATAAGGATGAAACCCCCGTACGGTTTTTCTCGCCTTTTCAGGATAGATTGGCTCCAAATACAGGACGAAACCTCAATGTAAAAAGCTAGGATTTTTTGCAGTTCTAAGCAGCTTGGTTGACGCAGCGCACTCAGTGGAAATATCCCCGAAACTGGCCATAAACCATTTCCGCACAGCGGTTGACTGATTTGTCGTCAATTGTCTAATGCATCGTTAGCCCTCTGGTGTATTGTTCACAGACTGTGGATGTCATTGTAAGTTGAACAATATTGAACATCCTGCCCGACTATCACTAACCCAGGGCATGTGTGATCAGCTGCCCGTGACTACATAGGGGCTCATCTGACAGCGTAATCTTTGTGGTAACTGGAGTGATCACCAAGAGCTTGGATATCCAGTACAACAGATGTAACATGGAAGCTAGCCGTCTCATTAAAAAAAGGAAATAGAAACATAACCCAAGCTATTAGAGATCGTCCGAAGAATTCGGCGGCTAAAGTTGAACCAGAGTTAAGCACATTTGCATTTTTATACGATGGTACTTTCACCCCATCAATGCTGTTCTCCGTTTTTACTGTTTCATTCATTCTGTCGATCAGATAGATGCCTGAAATCTTTTATGGCTTCAACAACCCACTTTCCAAAAACACATTGCTGTCCGAGTCCCGTTCCTACTAAGTGGGTATTGATTTCCTACAAAAACGAGCAAGTACAACACCAGCAATAAAGTTGACCCCACATTAAACAAATGGCCTGAACTACCTTAGTTCCGATCAAAGTTCAAACCGCTCTCGTGTTGCCATCCTGAAAATACCAGTGTGACATCGATTTCAAACTCAGGTCAGATAGTTGCTAGCCATTAACATCGGTTCGTTGTTCCAAGCGATTCCTCCAGAAGGACATAACTGTGCTCTTGGTTTCATATACATTTCAAGGCCAACTAAAAACTATTCATTCATCTACCAGGTCTGCAATCTGATAGAGATTAGATAACCCATCATAACGACATTACTGATCTTCCTGGTTCGAATTTGAACTGCTTCTGTTCAGAGAGCCGAAGTATTCGGCATGATCAGATAGGTCGTAAGGATCTCCATAGGACTTCCTCTTCGGCTCACCATTAGTTGGCGAGAAATTAATTTGGTAGCCGTAAGTTATTCGGTATCATACGGACACATTACGATGTTTGTGTTTTTTTTTCTAACAAGTTTCAGACTATCGGCCGAAGTTGTGTTCGTCGTCCGTCATTAGGACATGCCGAAATGCATCTAGGAATCGGTCAGTAGTAAGTGCAGCTTCTGTTGTTCACTCAAACACAGGTCACGTGGGTCCACCCCTTAGCAACTAATAATAATCGCTCAGCTTCGGTTCTTAGCTGCCATTCCACCCGAAAGAAACACGAGGGCTGAGATACAGCCAGGTTGCCCGAGCCTAAAGAGGAACCTTAGCAACTGAGCCATACGCGCCGCTTATCTGCTACCGTAAATGGCCTGCGTTGCTGGCGCCCCTTGAGCTTCTGAGTGAAATTTTTTCGATAGTGGTATATTCTGTATACCATACAACATTAATTCACATGACTATATAGCAGGGACTGCTGGGTAGCGATTCGGGACTGTCCTGGACAATCCCTGGAAGCGGGTCGTGCTGCAGTAGCACCTTCAGCATGTGGCCATTATTTGTGCTGGTATCAGTCGCATCCGCACTCAAGCGGGTTCACAAGGCCAAGAGATAAGACTGTGGGTGTCCGAAGCCCTACAATAGAATGCGAAAACAGTAAACGAGTGATTCTTCTGACCTGAGAAGAGCAGTTGCAACAGAACAAATTGATATCGTGACCTTTAGAAGAAATCCAAAAAAGAATCAGGAGCAAAGTGGCTTGTTGTTCAAAACAGAATTATTTCAGTTCCGCAGTGCATTTGTTCATGATATTATTTTCATCAACTCTGTCACAGTGAATCTTCTCAAACCAGTATGTTTGTTCTTTCCGTATTCGTGCTTATGAGACCGGTAGCCCATCAGCTTGTGGAGTTCATAGCATTTTAAGCTTTCCAAAATCCATTTCTGTGACATCCTGGCTTAACATACATTCCTTAACGCGACCGTTTGTTTGCGGTGGAAATTTGCACAAAAATTGTTCATATATTCCACATGACCGCAAATCGACTCACATCCTGCTTTGACCGCTTCGGTTCCCTGTTCCTAGCCCAAAAGTTTCCATTGAAAATTTGCGGAGCTAGTTACAGTCGTATACAGCTAATAGGTCCAGTGACCCACCGACACAAGGACCACAGTAACATGAGGAAAGTGGTGATGTTCAAAAATCAAGAAGTTGACGTATCCTGTTCATTCACAGGGTTTTTCGCCCCTCTGTGAAGAGGGAAGTGAGTTGGATGTAGGGAAAAGTTTAGAGCCGATTGAGGAGTCATGTTTCTAGAAGGGCTTGGTAAACAAGCTGACTTGTGGTGGTGTGCGGCTATCAGAAACAGGAACCGTCAAAAGAATTACCTTGGATCTGAAGTAATAAACCAAACCGACCGAAAATTCCGCCCACTCTCACTCTCTCTCCCCAGTTAAGTGGCCGTAACCCCTACAGACCCATACAGAGCAAAAAAGTCACAAATTGCATCAAAGATGAATAAGTAATGGAAGCGCCTTGAATCGTAAGATCAAAGACCCAAACCCGATCGAAAATTATGTGAAATTCCCCCAACCCATCAACCGTTAAGATTTAGGCAACCACACCAACTGACAATACCTTTTAACTGTTATTCGTCACTGATCTAGTGTGCTAATCAAAAGAGATCTTGGTGATTTATTCTCCGTCTGCCTTAAAACTTGGCCATCTGGGTCACGCAGTCAATTGGCCTGACAATGATTTTTGTCAAAAGTGGGACGTTGCCCAGCTATAAAACTACTATTTGTTTACCAAGGTCTTCGGAAAGGATGGGTTGAATGTCCATTCGAGACGTGACCACAGCAACCAGTCACCAAAAAGCTTCGCTTCTGCAAACCCTCTCTCTTATCACAATCTTGGTTATTAGTGAATACAGTTGTCCTGAACGCCGTTCCGAACCCTGCATTGGCTGTTCGAATTCGCCTGATTTTGATTGGTTCGGGTCTTGATTGGTTCTTTACTAGCTTGTGTTTGTGTTGTTTGTTTGCACTACTCGATTGTTTGTCTGCCTTGCTGACTAAAACAAATGATTCTTGCTGACTGGACGATCTCGGTTTGTGTTTGTCTTCAACTTTGCGCTGTGAGCTAGAGAGATGATTGGTCGATGGGTTTTTGAACCAGATTCGGACTGTTATTGGCTTGTAACGTGTTGCAGACCCTTCTACTTCTAAACCACATGACTGTATGGTTCACGTGACTTGTTCAGCGAAGTTCCGTTGTTATCCGCTCATGCCAAGCGAAGCGTAATTTTGAATTTCTGTCTTTAATGTATACAACTTCGGGTGTACCATACAGAAGCTCCTTCCTCTCTGTTCTTGGTTGGGAACACATCCTGGGTTGATAGGAAATGCCCTCCATCGAAATGCGAACAAATGTAATTCAAGTACCCGTCGAGAGAGGGAGGTGGAGAGAGGAGATCAAGTAGTCTTCCTAGAGAAGGGAAATTGTGGCGAAGCCATCCCCTTCCTCAAGGTCGTCTGCAGTGACGAGCCGGAGTTGGTCTGGTTCGATACTCGTTCTCCTATTAAAAGAATCTATTTGGCCGAAGAACTCATTGGAGACTGGTGGTTCCTTCTGAAAAATGATTCCTTCAGAGGAGATAAATTGCGGTAGTTAGGTGCCATACAGACGAAACTTTAGTCAGCAGACTCTAGATCATTTAAGAGGAACAGATTTTATTCACACCACTTTTCAGAAGTCTAATCGGTGTAAAAGAAGTAGGTAGAAGCCAGTGCACACATTTTGGATCTTTTCCTTTGTTGGGATGGCATTTTTGCCGAACGATGACATTGAGCTAGTCCCCCAAAAGGGGCCATTTTCAAGGTTCATTTAACAGGCTGTCTCGATTTGCTGAGGCGTCTCCCTTGGAGGACTGCTGTACTATTTACTGGCCAACCAGTGGCTGGCGTCGTATGTCAAAAAGTAGACTCGATTTGCCATGCCCACAAGTTCAAGGCAGATGTTCTTGTATTACCACGCCGGGCACCATTAACATGAACTTCTGCACCCATGTGGAGACGAACTGGCACAAAGAAGTGTGATGTTTGTGTTCCTACGCGACCCATTGAGCTATATTGGGAGGTTTCCGCGTGGCACATAGAGTCTCCTACCAGTTTGGTCAATGGTTAGGTGTCTGACAAAGACAGTTTCATGATCCTTCTGGTTGGAGTTGAAACATATGTAGGAACGTGTTTTCAGTAAAAGTAATTCACTGGCCATTCTCGCCTAACTTCTCTGCCTTGCAGCCTGACTTTTGAAGAAAAAGCTGTGGACACTAAACTGCCGTCTGTTTAGTTCTGAGAGCCTTGACAGTATCCCAGCCCGCGTAGAATCATGATGCCTACAAATACAGTAACGAAGCATCGATGTTGAACCCTGGTGTGTTATTGATGTTAATGGTAATGGTAATATCTACCTTTATCGAAACGTATTCACGTTTCAGTAGGCTTTTTCCAGCATGCGCTGCTTAGGGCTAGTTTCTTGCCCCGAGTTGGCTTTGATTGTGAATATCACACTATGCTGGAAACTAGTGAACAATAGCTGACCAAAATTGTGATGCATGGGGCTCCTGGAAATTATCGCCATTTACATTGTTCCCGTATTGCTGCAGTGGATTATCCAGAAGGATCTCTTGATGTGTAATAAGGCCCCAACTTGACAGGGCATTGTATTCGTGTAAAGAAAACTTTCCTATTTGTTTCTCATATTCGCAACTACATTGATGAGGGAATCTGTCTCAGGCTAAGCTTTGGACAACTCCTGACTTGTTGTCTGGCATTTAAAAAGGTCTTCATATACCATGTGTTTCAACAATAGCTAGCCCTCAGAAACAGACCGGCTTCGCTCATTAGTTGTGGCTTTGAGGAAACCGAGTCGTTCTGGCCTACGTTATCCGGTTATCTGGCTTGCTTGCCCAGGCACGACACGCTACGTGTAATGTTCATAACTGAGGATTACAGTTATCTGGCCACTAGCGACAAAAAAACAGGTTCCTCTTTCACTGATAAATGACAATGGTTAGTCAAAGGAAAACTACCACATAATTAAAATCAGGCGCGGTACGTTTAGCTAAATGTTGGCTTTGTAAAAAAGTGAGATCCGTTCGCCAGTTGAGTGGAAGGAACCAGCAAAATCACGTGGCAAGTGCGTAGAAACGACGACGCATCCATTCACTTTCGGTAATTGTGCATCATTGCTTTGTGTATTGCTTACTTAAGCAGTTTTTGCTCTGTACATGTCAGGACTCGTCTCCGATTTGTTACGCATAATTTCGTTGCGTATACACTGGAGCCAGTTAGGTCCTGCTATACTATGGAGGCACCAGTGATAAAGCGTTTACCTTCTTCTAATCGGGAAGTAACGGAGCCATAAACTTAAGGCCTTGCGTACATGGCACTTTAGCTGTAATGAAGTACGTTCCTGAGGCTAGAGCTGAAACACTCTGTTGAACTTAGCTTGGGCCTTGACAATGGGTGCAATGATTCCACGGTAGTGCACTTACCAAGATATCTGAACCAATCAACAAAACCAGTTCCTTCATTCTGAAGTTTTGTGGACAAACGACCATTGAGTAGCTCATCTCACGTCAAGAAATGATGGCGTTTACTTCGAAATCCAGTGGTTCTCGTGTACGCGCACTATATGCAGTCTCCGATCACAGTTCTCCTTCCGGTTGTTGTTAGTGTCCCCTGAGGTGGCTTGTGAAGTTTTGCATGATTGGGTTCAGTATGTTCCCTCATCTTTTGCTTTAAGAAATGAACTTATGAAGAACTTATCGAATAGCAAAACGATAACCGTCCCATAAACCTTCCTCTAGATGTGAGTACGCATCGATTCACGGCTTCTGGTTTTAGGCACCGCATGCTGCCAACATTGATGATAGGATCGGAAAAAGAGGGGACAACCAAAACTAATCATGGGAAGACCTCTGAATAAATGATAAGGGTCGTTCAGCTATAAGGCCCTTTCGGTGCCAAGCTACCACGCAACCCGAAGGAAGCAAGAGGGTTAAGATACTGTCAGGTTGTCCAAGCCTAGACAGGAGCAGTCGAGATGCTGACGTTGGGTTTGAACACTGGACCTTCCGGTCGGTAGGTTCGCGCCTTAACCATTAAGCCATCTCGAGACTTTTAGATAGATTAGTGTCATTCCAACCCGGCCAAGACAGTGGAACCAAAGGAGCGAAGGATGTTTACAAACTTCGAGAGCATTACTTTTCCGCTTATTGTGTGTATGTCAGCCTACACGGACGAAGTCCCCTTTGAAGTTGAGGAAGAAGTAACTGCCGGCCCTGCTCAAACAATTGATGTTAACGCGCTAACCTTATTCGGTCGAAATCACACTTGGTGCTTTCGGATTAGTATCTTAAGTGCCTAGGGGGGTTTTGAAATATTTGGGAAGCTGGCGGTGGGAGGCTTAAAGCTACGTCTCATGGTTGAAACAATCGTTTCGGACTAAGGTACGAAGATTGACTGGTCCCAATCCTCCACAGTCAGATAAAATAACGTGGTCATGACAGGATGCAAAGATTCACTCTCTAAATAACGCTATTGAATGCCCGTCTTGCTCAACAACATGACAGCATTTCAGTGTTCTTCGGAAACTAAGGAGGCCTCACAGACCATGGCTCCAGATGAGAGCGTCTAACGGAAGGCAACGATGCCGGCGAAACTTTCCAGCTGCGAAACCGCCCGAGGTTTGTAACCCATAGCGCCTAGATAGAGGAGGGTAACGTGAACCAAACTGATGTACTTGAATTTTGTATTCGGGTTCCAGAGATGCAACAAGTGTCCACAGATAAACTACCTAGGGCTAACCTGTTTGGGAGTTCGCGCGTTGAATGTTGTGGTAAAATAAAGGATAAAAAGGCCCGAGCAGCGGATGTGAAGAGGAAGATTTGGACGAAGATTTGTCACTCCCCTTAGTGTCTGAGTGACAAGCCCGTGGCTGGGATCTGCATAAGAGTAATTACCGAGTGGGATTGGAGTGACAAGCGATAATACCGTAGGCTTCGACAGTGGCGTTTTCCTTTCCAGCCCTACTATATGCAGCGGATAAGGTGATCCGCCTTTAGCCGAAATGCGGCGGCCGATGTGCGATGAAGCTAGTTTTACTACAAATCTCATTGTTGTGCAAGGGATGAGATGTTGCCAGAGGGCCAAAACCTATGCAGGAGGACGACGAGAGTCTTCACTCAAAAGCTTTAGCGCGAAACAACGGTGGTTGACATAAGAGCACGAGAGTAGTCTAAATTTTAGGGAACAAATTGTCGGACGTGTTCCCCCCCCCCACCCCAGAGGGTCAGAAGACTCATTGTGTGAGCAGACTCCATGGATATTTAACTGGAGTTCCCTAGGATAGCTCTGTGGGATGTACAATTCGTCGTGCTGCGACAATCTCTTCACGACAGTCTGTAAAGATATCTTCGCTTCCTAATTCTTTCCCCAAACGACTGCACTTTGGAACTCTCAGTCACTATCCACAACTCTGTAAGATTCGAGCTGCTAGACAACGATGGAATCCACCTCGACGGCTAAATCAACTAGAAATGTGTTATTCTCATGGAATGAACATCGTCCTGTGTTTTGAGTTTGACTTTAACGAGTGTCTGATGACCGAGGAAAACAGTTCGATTACCGCTTCTAACAGTTGTCAATTCACTACACCTGTCACCTCTAAGTCTTTTTTCAAAAGTGTTCCCAACCCCATACTCCTTATACTTGAGATATTAGTAACCAACAACGGAGAGAAAATTGTACGAATTTCTATTCAAAAAATTCAATATGATGTGCAGAAGAACGAATTCCGTGAGCAAAATAACAAACAAAGTCATAGCAAAAACGCAGTGATGAAGTTCAGTCTTCACAGCCAGTTTAACGAACCGGTTGAGACTTGTAGATCAGAATATCACAAAGAGCGAAGGCAGCACCGGTTTCATATGCGCCACCAAAGAGAAGTTTCCTGGGGTTCCCATCTTTCCGTTGTCTAAATTGTCAAGAAAAATACAACTTAGGAGAAGGAAGTAAGCTTTGAAAAAAGGGGCAAAGCGTGAATGAATCATGTTGTCTCCGAAGGATACAACCCCCCCCCCCCCTCGTCAGCAGCCTTAGGGATGATGATGGACGGTAAACGTGAATACTTTTCGTAGAGGTCGAATAGGTAAAGTAGACTGAGGAGAAAACAATGTATCCAGAAAAGATTAGTTGTGTAACATAGAAAACTGAAACATCGCTAAACAGTTCCAGCCAGAATGCACTAGTAATCCCACAGTCGGGTCAGAAACGAACAAATACCTCATGACTAACGAGCTGACGTGAAAAGGAAGAACGTGGGCTGGTGATTGGATTGACAATTTTGCTGCAAACTTTTCATCAGTGGGGCGTCGGTGCGCAAACCACACTAAGTTGATCCACGTTGTGTAGGCGTGGACAACAGAGACGGCACTGAAGGGTGGTAAAGCAAGAGGCTGGTGACAAGCTGTCCAGAAAGTTGGACCCCGGTTCAGATCAGATATAAAAAGGCTCTACAATGTGGAATTAAAAAAACAGCAACCACAGCAACGAAGACGGCAACCAACAAACGTGAACTCACCATTGATGACCATTGTGATGACGACCTGCTAATCAACAAAGACTACGGACCAGGCGAAGTCAAGTACAAGCCGAAACAGTACCGATGTTCCGCGTCTCTGTAGGTGTTCTCGTGAAGAACGCTCTGCGTAAAAGACAAGAGTACTGGCGGTAAACTGTGCAAAAGAATTGAAAACAGAAATCTAAACTATATGAAACCAAGTGTCGTGGATGCTCCGGATGAACTGTGTCAAGATCTCTCCGGATGATGTGTTAGCCACACCGATGTACTCCTGCTATACAAAGCCTAAGAACCAATGGATGTTGAGTAAACTAACGATACGAGCCGGAACAGTCACCCGGGAGCTCAAAATTACGATGAATACATTAGCTTCTGTTTAAGATCGAAACAATCCACTAAAGGTAAGAGTGGGCACCATGGGTAATCCACGTCACCAAGATTATAATAGTATTACCCTTGAAAGAAAACCGTCTGTTTTCGTTCGTATCAAGCAGTGGATGGCATAAACCAATACGCTGAACGTAGTCAACGATGATACCGTTTCGATCCACCCATTCCCGCTTGTGGTTCCTACCGGGCATTCATCTAATGGATCGGAATTCCGGTCATTAACCCACATTCTGCACAATCAGGGACACGTAAAAATTAGACAATCTGGCAATACGCTGTAGCGTCCCCAACGGATTTTGAGCGGTGATAGGCAGTAATCTTTTTAGCGACTCGTGTACCCTATTTCCTTTGAAAGAAGCAATTGAGGTTGCGAAATTTTCATTGGAATTTGTTATGAACGGAGTACGCAAAAACGCTCGGACAGTGACGTAAAGCAAGGAGTACACAAGTCTGCAAGTGGAATATCCGTTAAGTCAAACAGTCTTCTGACTGAGGTCAGTCAGCACCCATCGACGTTCGTCTGCACGTCCACCGAAGACCATCAACTAACCTATTCGAGTGCAGCAAAGATGCAACCCTCGCCAGTGGAGCACAAAAGAAAACCGTATTTTGATATGTCATTTTTGTGGTTTGAAATTAAAGTAAATAGAAAACTTCAGATGGACTTCCGATATCACTTAACCCCTCCCCCACTAGTAGCACCAGTTACCTACCTGAACACGGAAATCAACAGCTCTCAAAGGACACGCCACAGAAGTGACAGCATTCCGAGAATGAACGGGAATGGTAAGGTCAGATCAGAACAGACCGCGCCTATTCGACTATATCAAGGTAGGGTTCGATAGCAAGGCAAACCAATGAATCGGGATCAACCGGACGGTTATGGCTTCAGCTAGTCAACTGCAGAGTCCATGCAGATTTCTTTCCATGGTGAAAGCAACCCTCCGGACAGATGACTTTTATTTGGTTCCTTAAGCTACTTTCATCGGTTACATTTTCCCAGAATAGCATCCTCAGTGGGGGACAAGTGTTCTGACTTGCGGCAAACGCTGTGCGTACCCGTAGTGTCCACTCAACCGGGGATAAAACGTTTGTGATACAAATGCCAGGCAATCGAAGAACCACCGATATCCCAAAATGACTCCCAGCTGAGAACGTTACAAACCAAAAAACACGCTATGGTTTCCAACCGCTTGATTGAACTAGCCATTATCAATACCATACACAACGTCTTTACTTTTATCTTAATAGGGGAAATTCGGCAATGAATTCTGAATGTGTGACAGAAACTACAAAACTCACCTGAGAGGATGTTCGACATTTCGCTTGGCAGTACTGGAATAGTCCATCAGCTAACAAAAGGTGACGTTGTGCAGGTAATTCAGAAGCCTGAAGAAGGGCTTCACGCCATAGATGTATCTAGAGGACAAAACAAGGAGGAGCGGATAAGCAGTTGCAGCTTCATTTCTGGACGATCGAGAAGAGCTAAGCTTTACCTAACGCCCTGTGACATGGAAAGTATGATTGACAACGTACATACTGCCTGTACAAAAATGCTTGCCAACTGACAGATCTATTCACAAAAAGGATTTCTACAAATCAATTGAATGGTAGTACAGTGAGGGTGTTTACCACTAAGATAGCTAGCTATTCACGACAATACATGTGGTGCAAATAGTGGGATATAACTGATGTAACGCGTTTTTTTCACCAGTCGAAATACTGTTTCTGTTGCGCCTGGTATTATACAGTACAGTTGCGCTCGGGAATTGGCACTCAGCTGATTACTGCTAGTCAGGCATCAGAAAAAGTTTTGACATACACTCATAGCTGCGTATGTGCGTTCGAGACTGTATGAATTCTGCTCGTGGTGACGTCTTCACCAGGTCTGGCTACACTCATCAGGTTAGTAACAGCCAAATTTGAGGCCTCCCCTGATTATTTAAAGATTACAAGTGCTGTCAAAAATTTGTGAGAGGTAAATTCACCGGGAGCGATAAGCATACATGCTAAGTTCATATCTATTGTTCTGTACCATGGTTTCAATACAAATTATGCGTCTTCAAGTGTGCATAAAGACAAGTCATTCGAGGGAATTATCCGGTCAAGGTCAAAAGCAGTTCGGTTCCTAGACCAAGAGCCAGTATTGGTTCGGTGAGTTAGGCAACGGTGTCCCGTGGCCGCAAATGACGTTGTCAACCTCGTGTGCGCGGGGCAGCAGGAGATCCCACACAAGTTGCTACCGGAAGAGTCCACAGGAACGACAAACTTACACCGACAGCATGTATCCTCACGACGCCGTGTGTGGTCAAATCTACTAACCAACGGAATTGACGCACTTGCGTTTAAAGATACGGATATGGAAGTGACTTACATGCTGTCTGTTCATACAACACGATACACAGTGTTCATAGATCTGACAGCAATTTTCACGGGTTTGGTTGCACGAATCACAGACAAAACGGCGGACAATAATAGCAGTGTCTGCATGATCAGGGGCAACAGGAGTGGGACAACAGCCAGAATTCAACAAGGCCGTGCGAGGACAATAGGTGCCAGTATCGTCAACAACGTAAGATGATGCACTCTGTCTGGTGGAGCTACAAAATCCTTTGTTTGTGGTCAGGGCATCTAAAATATGAGCGTGAAAAGAAACGGAAGACTGTGAAAAATGAGTTCGCATCAAATGGACGGGTTCAAACATATTCAGAATCTGGGTTGAAAAGAACAAGCACGATGCAGTCTGGATTCTTGGGAAGTACACAAAAAGATCCATGAGAGAAGGATATAGACTGAATCCACTGACCCCTCCTGAAGACGTTTTCGCGTAATGGGCAGCGAGTTGTAAACAGTCAGGATGAAAAAGTTATGAGATTTTGCCGGAAACTGAAGGTATGGATAAGCGAAAACCTAGGTGACTTTTCTGGATCAGCGAAAACACCCGCAATCCATCCGTAGCGCGGGTACGAGGATCTCTGGTTTCAGAGGCTACCTAAGAAATCGTCCCGGAGGTGAAGAGTTGTGGACAATGGTTGATAGTGTATAGTATGTTGAGTAGTATGTTGTAGTATGTTGTAGTATGTTGAGTCGTAGTCTCGCGGACGGATTCACAGAATGCAAGTCACGTTCGGAAACCCGCCTACACATAGACAGATTCAATGAAAATGGGGAACTACACTAAATCGGCAGTGTAAACGCAGGACCATTTAGAATGCACATTTCGGTTCTACTGTCATCTTTCCTTCAAAATGGAATACCTACATCTACCAAGTTTATGCGGGTTGGCACCGATCAGAGAATACAAACGAATGCCAACTACCGCACCCCAAGTTGTTTATTCAGCAGTAATGAATATTTAGTTCGAACATGCATCCATCGGTGTTAGAATGTGACAGCCATCCCCAAACTGACGCTTTTTGGGCTAACGACCGATAAAAACAGCGCCCCTCCCCCAGGGGAAAACTAGATCAACTGAGGAACCGAGGGATTTCCAGCAGAATGAATAATGAAACGCTTTCGATAAACAGTACATACCCGAGATCGAAAAAATCTCGCTCATTTGGGAGTAGACATTCTTTTTGGGGAGCACGAGCTAGCAACATTGTGGTTACAAAATTTCACCACAAAATTTTGATGAGTGTGGACAGAAAAAACGGAGATGTGAGTTGAGTGATTTAGTTGAGAGCTAACGAGATACTAATTACAGTAAAGTGAACCAGTCGAATGCTTTTCATAGGAATGGCTTGCCTGTTAAATGGTAACACTGAAAAGTATTTGCTTGCTGATTAGGACCACCTCTCAAGACCTTATGCTGAAAAATCGTTTCCAATAGGGGCCTCTTAGGATTGTCAGAAAAAAATTATCCCGAGAAGGATCCCGTGTACGTGGATAAGTCCTTCATGGTTTGCAGCAGGTAACATCCCAAAAGTTAAGCGTTTCGTTTTTAGTGGGGCTCATGGGTTTGGTTTAGAGTGGTCGGATACATGACACTTCGTTGCAAAGACCACACGCTCGCTGACCGCAGGGTAACGCCGAGGAATCTCGTAGGCTTGAAAGTGGGTTCTGTTGAATCATATAGGCCAGCATCCGATTGCTGATGAAAATGGTCAAAAACATTTTACCCAAATTGTCATCGACACCGACGGAGGACGCCATAATTAATAACCCGTGTGTTCTGAATTCGACTTAAAGGTGAAAGGGAAGAACGGATCCGGACAACAGGAAGCCTCTTGAATAAAGAAGGACAGTAGGGTCACATTGTGTTAAAATACGGATGACAAGTTTTTCATCGACTGTCTGTTCACTTCACAGCACTTGAAGGCCAGAAACGAAACCAAGAAGCTTGGAGTGGCTGACCACATAAAACTTCTATGAATTATAAACCCCGCGACAAGACCAAAAAATCACTCAGGCTTCTTGTTCATCAGCAGCTATCATTGTATATGGCAGAATACGTCAGACCTAACTGGTCTCGTGCATGGGTTCAGCGGTATTGACTGGCAGGTGGCACCTCCCAGGTCCAAACATATCCATTATCTAGTCCTACGAACAACCAAACACAGCCCTTTTGCATTTGGTACACGTATGGTTAACGATTTCCTACCAGGGCAAGCAGACATCCTTCTAGGAAATCTGAGGGCGCCCGGCCAAAGTCTGTCTGTAGTCGTAGGCTACGCTCACGGTGAACGCGGCTTGCAGATAACGTTGGACAAATGTCACCTGATGGCGTCAAACTCCGATATGATGATCAGGGGCACTAACCTCGTTGACAATATGAGGTGAAGGCGATTTGTTCACGAGCGTTTACCACAAGAACGCACTCCTTTCTTTGCACTCTTCACCGAGGTGTCTTTCCCTATGGTGTATTGCTGTCCATTATGATGACGGCAACGATGATTCTATTTCTTGGATTGCCGAATTCCTAACGACCTTACCATTTACTCCAAAGACCTCAAAATCAGACATGGGTGTGTTCTTGCCGTACTTATTACTGCTTACTTGGCAGTGGCTGACTCCTGCAACGAGATGATTCGGTCACAGGGATTATCCAAGTAGCCGTTACTCACGGTTGCTGGTCTGCAGTCTGTACTATGCGGAGTGAGTAGGATCATTCTCAAATGCCTGAGCAGCCATCTGCAAAAAAGTGAGTCCACTAAAGGGCTCATAGGATATGCGGAGCGCAGAGGATCAAACAGCTATATAGCGCCTCTAGATTTCTAAACACACATGTAGCTAAGGAACAGATGTCTAAAATAAACTAACTTCAAAAAACTCCATCCACATCTTGAGTGTAAAAACAAAGTAAAAGAAGTAAGTATTTGCATGTGCGCACAAATTTCTCGGGTGTTCTGGCATTTACTCAAGTTATATGTTAAAACAACCCGGAATATCTTCTGATGGAGCATCCAGAGACACAGAGAAAAAGCTCACTTGTATTATTCAACCAATCGGGCAACCGAAACGGGGTCTCGGTCAAATTCGTGCCACTTTGGTTTTGTGGTACGTGCAAGTAGAATACAATCCACAGAAGACAACCAATCAGGAAGGTTAGAAAGAAAACTATTCGCGTACGTCGAACACCCAGCATTACATTCTAAAACAGAAAGGTGGTAAAACAGTTAGGCCCACCAGGGTGATGGTACAGACAGCAACACACAAATATGCCATGATTCTGAAAAAAACACATAGGCTCATCCTACGCGGCGGACACGGTGAGTCGACTATGAAACACGAAAAACCAAAAAGAGAAGAACTGAACACATCTGGTTCCTGATCCTCAATCGCCCAATGACGACGCATAACAACAGCCCCACCTCCACGTACTGTTGGCTACCAGCTGCCGGAATGAAGACCGTATCCCGGTAGAAATCCATAGGGCCTGCTGACAACCAGTTCCCGAACCTCTACACAAGCTGTTCTGCTCAACACGGGAAACCGAAGTGCGCTCAAAAAATCGTTCAGCTGTAGCATCCTTTCGGTGCCTAGCTACCATGCCACCCGAAGCACGAGGGCTGGGATACTGCCAGGTTGCCCAGGCCTAGACAGGGGAAGTCGAGAGGCAGAGGTCGGGTTCGAACCACGGACCTTCCCGTCAGTAAATTCGCGCTCCAACCACTTGGGCCATCTCGCCCAAGTGCGCTTAGTGAGTCGCGGTATATCTACACTACTACAGGTAGCAAAATAGGCAACAGAATGGTATGTGGATATCAGCCCAAAGGATAATGTAGCCTGCATCTTCGATACACTACTATTGTCCCGCCTTAAAGAAGCGAGAGAGTTCCATATAAGACCAACTCAGACAGGAATGCGTCCAGAAATGGATTGTGTTGACAAAATGGTCAAAGCCGTCTTTTGGGACAGGACTACAAGTTCCAGATTAAGTACTGCAATCGCTGAAACTTCGTTCCACAAGGTGAAAGCATGTCAAGGAGGCCAAAGGGTAGCAATCGGATCAAGAGTAGCGAGACCCCATACTAGGAATAATCATGCTACGAGGCGGTCTGGGGATAAAGCCGTACTATCCTCTGTGATACGAGTGTGAAGGCAGTAAGTTGTTTTTTCCCCAGGCGACCATCATGTCCATATTCATGGAAGCAGCAATGCTGCCTTCCCCCGATGAAGGACGGGCTAGAAAAGGTTGACCCTAAATATCCCACAAAACTGATCTCCCGATGGTTGACAGTGACCGCCAGCACATTATTCAATACGGTCGAAATACTTTTAAAACCAAAGCGTCTGGTGCTTTTCAAAAGACACCTGCTGTGCGCAGCTGCATTAGAAGAGAGACAGTAATGTCCTATTCTGTACGCCGACTTAGGTCATTTCACTGCATCCGAGCAGGTCCCACTGATGAGTCCTCGGCTCCGACAAGACTACTACTACTAGTACTACATTACCACACTTACTGCGAGTACCCTTTTTGAAAATGGGCACTACTATCGATTCACCCCAGTTGTTCGGGGCAGTCTCTTTCTCCCAGATAGACCCAAATAGGCTAGACAGGCACTGGCTGAGGAGCCCACCACCATCCTTGAAAAGAGCAGGTGGAAGGTTGTCAGGACCAGCAGCACGATGACGCTTGAGGAGGGAAATACACTCGGACCTTTCTGAGACCGAAGGCGGTGCCATATTTACAGTCCACCTTTCTGCTGAAGGCCAGGATTCTAAATTGGAGGTAGCAGGTGGCCAGCTGAATCGCTCTTCGAAGTACTGTGCTCAGCGTCCAAACGTTCTGCTTTATTGCATATCAGCGAGCCATTTTGGTCTCTGATTATTTCGCTGACAAGAGGCTTCCGAGGACCATTCGAACGAATCAAATGGAACAGCTTGCGTACATTTCCAGCATTCTTTGGCCTTTCGGGTTCCCAAGCTTCTCGGTCTGCGCGGACACTGAGTTTCTCTGCCGTCGGATGATGTGTCGGGTGGAGTTGTGGTGGCGGCCAAGGGGAATCTGTCGCCGGGTCTCCAGCAAATCACGACCAAAGCTGTCACCTTGTCGTGGTGGTCGGGCTTCTGTGCTGCAATGATCCTTCGGGCTATACTGGATGGAACTCAGTTCCTAAAGGTTCAACCATGCCAGGAAGGCCAACGGGGAGCAGCCCGACGAAGAACAGCGAGTCCCCGTGCTGCGAGTAATCGTATTACGAGGCGGTCTGGAGGTAAAGTCGTACTGTCCTCTGCGATAGGAGTGTGAAGGCAGTAAGGCGTTTCCCAGGCGACCAGCATCTCCATATTTATGGAAGCAGCGATGCTGCCTTCCCCGAGGAAGGACGGGTTAGAAAAGGTCGGCCCTAAAACCGCACACTCCGATCGCCCAACGGTTGACCGTGACCGCCGGCGCATTATCCACTACGGTCAAAATACTTTTAAAACCAGAGTCCGGTGCTGCTCAAAAGGCACCTGCTGCAGCAGCATCAGGAGTGAGGACAGTAATGCCCTACTCCCTGCGCCCTCGGGTTAGGCCAACCCCTGCAGCCGAGCAGGTCAGACTATTGAGTCATCGGCTCCGGGCAGGGTCCCCAAAGAAAACCCTACTGTCCACTGCCTCGTGGGTCAGACTTTTAAGTCAGAGGCTAGGGGCAGGGTCCCTGAACAAAACCCTAGATACCCCCACTGCCTTGTGGGTCAGACTTTGAGTCAAAGGCTCAAGGTGGGGTACCTCAACCAAACCCCTTCTTCGGCCTGGGCAACCGGGAAGTATCATTTGCCCGCGCAGTTCTGTGTCCACCGATGTCCCTCCCCAACCCCTTCCCACCACACAAGCAAATGTCACTGGGTCACTTGACTGTCAGTTATCTGACCGAAAGGCCCTATGCCCCTTGCTGCCTATTAACAGTAAACAAAATAACACCCTTCTAAATCCACGAGATCCTTTCTATATAGGAGCTTTTAACGTCCGTACTCTATGTCAAATTGGCAAACAGGCAGAGCTTGCTGAAACTTTATACTTAAAATTGATGTATGCTGTGTTCCGAAACACGCATACAAGACCCAAGCGTGGTTATGCATCTCAGAACGCCAAGGATGAACTCAGCTCTTTCACATTTCTCCCTCCGTGTGTCCGGTGACCCAGAAGCGATGACTCGTGGACTATATGGCGTGGGAGTTGCACTCAGCCCCAGAGCTGAACGCGCTTTGCTTGATTGGATCCCAGTGAACAGTCGGCTTTGCGCCGTCCGGTTATCCAGTTCAATCAAGCTCAATGCCTCTCGGCATAAAAAGCGCTGCCTGTTTGTAGTGTCGGCTTATGCCCCAACGGAGTGCAGTTCTGATGTTGAGAAGGATACCTTTTATCGAGAACTATCCGGGCTCATTCGGCAGGCAAAAGCACTGATATTGTGATCCTTGCAGGCGATCTGAATGCTCAAGTGGGTCGTCTGAGCTCCTTGGAATCACATTTGGGCGGTCGATTTGGAGTCGATGCTCGCCGCACAGACAACGGAGATCGACTCCTTCAGTTGTGTGCTGACCATGAACTGTTTCTGGCAAGTACGAACTTTCAACATAAGCGTTCGCATCGCGTGACCTGGCGGCCACCAACTGCAAATCAACCGTGGACCCAGTTGGACCACGTGGCCATCAGCTACCGGTGGAGAGCCACAATTCAAGACTGCCGTTCCTTTTGGGGCACTCCACTTGATTCCGATCACGCCATGGTGCGTGCACGCCTGACAGTTCGCTTCCCTTCAGGCCTCGCAAACTAGAAAGAAGCATGCCAATCCAGTATCTTCGAAGATCGACCATAGCTCAACAGTACCGATCTGAGCTAGCCCAACAACTTCTCACACTGGCAGTGCGAGTGTAGATGAAGCATGGCAAAATGTGAAAGAAGCCATGTTAGCGGCGTTCAGTGCTGTCTGTCCAACCTCCCGATTCGACCACAAAACCACTGGATATCGGCGAGGTCGCTATCCATGATTGATGCCCGGAAATCCATAGCAGGCAACGCGTACGACGGCGCACGCAAATCCCTTAAACGCCAAATAGTGAAGAGCCTAAGGAAAGACCGAGAGCTCTGGTCGAAATCAAATCGAGAGATGGAGAAGGCTACGGGAAACAGCCGTGCCCTATATCAACTGATACGATCGACTGGTCCCAGGAAAACAATGGTCAGCGAAACGATAAGTGAAAAAGACGGCTCATTAATTCACTCCCAAAAACGTCGACTGGAAAGATGGGCCGAACACTTCGAAGAGCAGTTCAGCTGGCCTCCTGCAACACAGCCTGTGGAGATAATGCATACGGGCCAGTGGAATGTAAACCTTGATCGTCCTTCGGAAGAAGAAATAAAGTACGAACTATCCGTACTAAAACGTGAGAAGGCACCAGGACCGGACGGTCTCTATCCAGCCCTCTTCAAAGAAGGCGGAGAATCCCTGGTGACCCATCTGACAAAGCTTGCTGGTGCTATATGGAACGAAGAGAAGGTGCCTGCAGAATGGGGCATGTCGACAGTTATCCCTATTTTCAAAAAGGGTACGCGGACGCTGTGCGAAAACCACCGTGGCATCAGCCTGTTAGCTGTGGCATCGAAGGTACTCTCTGGTCTTATCCTTCGAAGGTTAACTGAACACAGGGAGAGACAAATCCGTGAAAACCAAGCTGGGTTCCGTCCTGCAAGAGGATGCATCGATCATATCTTCACCCTCCGACAGATTCTTGAACAGCGACACTGCTTCCAGCAACCAACAATGGTTGTGTTTCTCGATCTGAAGGCTGCCTTTGACTCTGTAGACCGCCAGGCACTATGGCAGTGTCTGTGGAGCAAAGGTGTCCCCCTTAAATTCTTGACCCTTCTTAAGGCGCTGTACGCCAACTCCCGCGGCCGTGGAAGGTCTAAGCTCTCGCCTGAGTTCACCACATCAAGTGGTGTCAGACAGGGCTGTCCTCTTTCACCTTTCCTCTTCAATTTCGTCATTGATACGATCATGGAAGACTCATTATCAGCCTCTACTGCCTGTGGGGTCGAAGCGCTCCCGGGGCGTCCGCTTACAGATATCGAGTATGCAGACGACATAGCTCTTCTTGGATCTGACGCCGTGGTAATGCAAAGAATATTAAATAATCTAACTAATTCCGCCTCACGGTTTGGCATGCGCTTCACACCTGCAAAGTGTAAAGTGCTAGTGCAAGACTGGGTGGGCCCGAACCCTAGCCTAGTGCTTGCGGGTGAACCGATTGAGGTAGTAGACAAATTTGTCTACCTGGACAGCTGTATTAGTCCCGGTGGTCTCGCGAAAGATGATATTTCCATCCGAATTGGGAAGGCCCGAGCAGCTTTTGTGAACCTGCGTCACCTGTGGCGTAGGCGTGACATCAGCTTATCCGTCAAGGGTCGAGTTTATAATGCTGCTGTGCGCTCCGTATTACTATACGGATCAGAAACCTGGCCGCTGCGCGCCGAGGACGTCAAACGACTTTCAGTGTTTGACCACCGATGTCTCCGGAGCATTGCCCGAATCTGGTGGGAACACCGGATCAGCAATGCTGAAGTACGTCGAATGGTATTCGGGAGGAATAACTCACCCTCGATAGATGAACTGATCACACTGCATAGGTTGCCGTGGCCACGTGCTACGCATGCCAGTCGAAGGGTCGCACAACGAAGGAAGGGTGGAAACGAGCCAGAGGCGGTCAAACAATGACTTGGCAGCGAAGTGTAAAAGCCACTACCAGCAAACTCAGCTGCGCTGGTCACTGCCGTCTTCCTGGATGGGGACCCCGAGACGGGCCACATCAATGGTTAGAGACATTGTCAGACATGGCCCAATCGCGCCCTCAATGGCGCTCATGCATCCAAGCTATTGCCTTCAATGCATAGCCCCTTCCCAATTCCCCGACGTAACAGCCCATTGACAGTGGTGCATTTACGCAGCTCGCGCCCAATGCGCAGCTACCTACCTCACCTCCCCAAATCATCGGCGGACGAAACTGTGGCAGCTACAACCACTGTACGACAAGTTTCTTACAGCTGATGATGATGATGATCGATGTCTTCGAAGCATTGCCCGAGAATGGTGGGAACACCGGATCAGCAATGCTGAAGTAAGCCGAATGCTTTTCGGAAGAAATAACTCACCCAGGATAGATGAACTGACCACATTGCGTAGGCTTGGTCACGTGCGCCGTGTTTCAGCCAACCGACCTCCTCGAAGGGCTCCTTTCATACAACCACATGAAGGGTGGAAACGAGCCAGGGGAGGTAAAGCAGTGAATTGGCAACGAAGTATGAAAACCATTACCAGCAAACGCAGCTGCGCTCGTCGTTGCTGTCTCCTTGGATGGCGACCTCGAGCCGGGACACATCAATCGCTAGAGATATTTTCAAATGTGGCCCACTCGCGCCCTCAATGGCGCCCGCGCATCCAAGCCACTGCCTTCAGTGCACAGCTACCCTCCAAATCTACCGAATGAAAAGTTCACTGGCATCATGCGCATCAGTTCTATGCGCTATCACCACCAATACGCAGCTATCTAAAGCACCTCCCCAAATCAGGGGTGCACGAAACTGTGACAGCTATAACCGCGTGCGGTAAGTACGTAGTTTTTATAGCTGGTGATGATGGTGATGACCTGAAATCGGCGACAAATTGAGATACCTTGTGATATTTGGGCCACATCGCACCGTCAACATCCGCATCCTCATTGACAACCACCACAGTTAGACACTGGTGCTGTAATGCGGTCCAATCATGTCAATTTGTTTGAACAGACTTATAGTGGAAAGTGGGAAAATTTTACCACGAGAAGGAACTGATAACACCCGACCAATTCGTTGTGGTGCGGTCAACAGGATGACCATCTGGAAGGAAAGAAATCGGTGACGATAGAAATCATCCTCTTTCATCCAGGACATCCTAGTGTTAACCAATGGCACCGACTTCACTGAGCCTTGGCAACAGGTTACGTTAGTCCCTTGTCCCAAACCTGGCTACCCTTCGAGGCTGTCAGCTGATCCTACTGATCGACTGCCTACGGACCTATCCAGAATTTTCACGGTTTCAAATGGTGTTCGCTAATGAGCAAGGAAAGCAAACTTCTCTCCATAAAACTCGGTCACTAAAGGTATCCGATCGTACACCGTTCCAATTCGGTGGGTTATGTAGGCTATGAAAACCACTTTTTAACATTCTGAAGGTACTATGTCGAGCGTCCAGGAAGGTGTCCAGAGAAGGCAATCTATGGGGAGCTCCACGACGATGAATGTTCAAGACCAGTACTGGGAGGACTCGACCCCGAGTCACGGATTCCCTCCATACGTGCAAGTGTTTGTTCTAATCAGAAGCCCACAGTGTAACGAACAAATCAACGGACCGGTCGTTGGATATTTTTGCACTACACTAACCTCCGTTCCACGCTGACTAAAAACATTACATAGTGGTAATGTAGAATAGCCCCTTAAATTTCGGGTAGCTGACCGATGTAGCTGCGGTAGGCTTGATGGTCTCCCTGGTACGAATGCGCGCACCCATCGCGATGGGTGTTTTCAGGTGAACCCTCGTCCACACTTTTTTATGCTGGCCATTATGGTACTGAAACCAACAAACAATCATTTACAGTGGTTGTATGTGGTACGTTCTTTCGCTTGCTGAACCGTTCATTATTCGTCCTTCACCTCGGACATGAAGGGGAGGAAGCGGGGATTCACTTATTCGTGAAAGTGACCGCGGTCCGAACCGCAAGTCGGACGCAGATACGACGAGAAGAAGTATGTCGATGACTCCTTCTCACAGTAGAATTCAGCGGCAGAAGGTGGACAGAAGGGCAGTCTATTATAGGAAGGTTTATTATTCACTAAGGTGCAGAGGTCACAAAGAAACTGACAACTGAGGGGAGGACGCATTGTACGTATTCATACATGTCTGCATCTATGTTACGAAAAGCTAGCAAGTCCAGTGCCCAACGCTGAGGATAGGTGCCGCAAATGCCTTTCCAGATAACCCAAAGCCACCGAACGACACGGACAAACCCAAATCGGGGAACTTAGATACACGCCTCGGTCGGGTGTGCAACCGTCCATCGTTCTGGACGAATCTCCATCCAGGAAAATCGTCTTTTTACAACTCAAAGCACTTGCGAGCCAAAACTGCAACTGCTTATTAAATTCCAATATCCTTTCTCGCGAGATAGTTCAGTGGTTAGAGCATGAATTTACTGACCGGAAGGTTCGTGGTTCGAACCCGACAACTGCATCTCGTCTTCCCTGACTAGGCTTGGGCAACCTGGCAGTATCCCAGCCCTAGTGCTTACTTCTGGTGGCACGGCAGCTTGCCACCGAAAGGGTGCTACAGCCGAACGACTTTTTATGCGTGAAGAGCAGATCAGCGCATCACAACCGATTTTCCGCATTTTACGTGACGACCTCTTGATATGTCCGAAAATGTCAGAATTCTGTGGGAACGCGATTAGGGCCGAAAATTCAAGAACGGAGACCAGCTGATGACGCCAACTGAAGCAAACATGCAGCCACTGACTTTGAAGGCTGCGAAACCTAATTCAAAACGGATACACTAACAACCGTTCCGCCATCCGGCCCGTTTCCCTCAGTTCATCCGCGAAACCTACCATTTATCATTGGCATTGTCACAACATATCCCATCTAAGCGCAATTGCTTAAACTTTATAATTCGCGCGAGCGTACGTACGGTATCTGTAGCTGCCTGTCCTACACAAGTAATCAGTATGCGTTGTTTCTATCGGAAGTTAGCTTATTTTCACCGAGGTAAAACATCAAATCTCCCTATATGAACACTCAACTGAGTAACGATAATAATCTTAACTCATTAAGTGGGTAGATCACCCACACGTGGAGAAAATAAAACAATTCATCAAATTTTATGAGCAGATATCCAAGAAGACACGATCGTCTTACTAAAAACCTAGCTCAGCAAAATCCAGTAAATAGGGGGATGTACAGTCGCGATGCCATGCTTTTATTGTGGTTTCGGTCCTGGTACGCACTACACATGCTGGATACACATAATTTGATCATACTTTTGCCTTTTATGATCAAATTATATGTATGTACCATGTTCATCATTCTTCCTTCATTCTGTTCTGCATTGCTAAATTTTGCGATATATGTCGTTAGCTATTATAATTTTATGTGTGATTTATGTACGATTTTACACTTTGCAAACATGCGTTCCATAATTCACGAGTTCAGACTTTTACCCCTTTTGACCTTGAGATTGTATGCTATATAAGCATGGCAGTAGGATTGGTCTGCGTGTGTAATCGTCGCAATGGCGCAGTCTTGGGTGACAACAGCTGGCTTCCAGCCCGATGAGCTAGTTTGCATTGCCAAGTATTCCGAGCGAGCTGAGCGTTATGATGATATGGCTGCGGCAATGAAGCTGTACACAGAAGTGATTGGCAAAGACGGGAAAGAGCTCGGCAATGAAGAACGGAATCTTCTTTCTGTTGCCTACAAAAATGTGGTTGGCGCGAGACGTTCCGCATGGCGAATTATCTCCGGTATGATCAAGCCCGATCTACCAGAGGAGAAACTGAAGTCGACAAAGGAGTACCGCGCCAGGATGGTGGAAGAACTCAATCAAATTTGCAAGGAGGTCCTGGTAAGTGTATGGTTGCACTCGGCATTGTCTTTTAAAGGATCTCTTGAACAAATACCTCACTCCCCACGCCTCCTCAGATGAGAGCAAGGTCTTTTATAAGAAAATGGAAGGCGACTACTATCGTTACCTGTCGGAAGTCGCGGGACCGGAGGACCGTGATCGCGTTGTTGGCAGCTCCCTTGAGGCCTATGAGAAGGCGATGGAAATTGCAAAGCAGCTGCATCCAACTCACCCCATTCGCCTTGGATTGGCTTTGAACTTCTCCGTCTTCCACTATGAAATCAAAAATGCCCCAAGTGAAGCTTGCCGCCTTGCGCAGACGGCATTCGATGACGCTCTGGCCGAGTTGGATTCGCTACATGAAGATTCCTACAAAGATAGTACTTTGATAATGCAACTCCTCCGGGATAACCTGACGGTATGTCGCTCTTCCATCCGATCATTTACTCTTTGTAGCTGTGGAACACAGACCAAGCTGACAACGAAGAAGCCGACGCTGGCGATAACTGATCTTGTACTTTTACTGAACATAATATACCAGAGTTGTTCTATTGGGTCTTTTGTATACCCCCTGGATGGTTCCATTAGTTCATTCCATCTAGTTCATTATTACCAGCCGTAAGAACTGCGTGCAGTGACTGCTGCATCTTCGTTCAGCGGTTGTTTGAATAAGTGGGGTAAACGTGTGGGACCACGGGTCCATCTGCTTTTGTTTCTGGTCTATGTCAGCTGGCGGTGTTTTGCGCGCGTTATTAATGCATGTGTGGAGTTCCGTCGGACCGCCCGGTTGTCTTGGACAACTCGGAAGTCGGAGCGATGGTGGTGGCTGACTGCTACGGTGGTTAGTTACTTCGTTAGCAGCTGTTAGGCCGCAAGTAAGGCAGCACATTCGGGTTACTGTTCCCGGTAAATAGCCCCTAGTTTGCCAGCGAAGAGTCCCAATGTGGAATACGGGTTTGGGTAGTCGAACGTCAGAAGAGTTGGCAACAACATGCGGTGATCGCCAATGATTCGGGACAACTTATTAGTTAGCGCTACTGGAGTAACTTAAGGTGTCAACTGCAGGGATTGGGGCAGTCGGTATTCTGCCGCAGAACGCGTACAACAATGCCTGTACTGGTGACTACTTTGCTGCCGAGTTTCCTTGGGTCGCGCTCCGTTCGCCCCGCGCCTACTATCGTTTAGTACTGAAGGGCATGGTCACAGGCAAAAAGTGAATGTGAGAGTTACAGGGGAATACGAGATAAAAGAGTGAGACTTCTCATTCGAGGTGAAAAGCGCTACTACAACCGTAACAACCCGCCAGTGGGTTCAAAATGCTCCCAAAACGTACGGACTACGAGTGAGACCAAAGGTGATTAGGATGACTACCATTCCCATGGGGTAGGCGGCACAACTAAATGGCGCTCAGCTAAGAAAGAACTGGTGAAAGTCCATGTCCGAACTAACTAAAACGCACATGAGTGCTGAAGAAATCTTGCGGAAGTTTAACGGCCGACTAAGGGGGTTGCGCCAGTCAGCAATTTCGCTATGGGTGCTCTTAACGTTGTTTCTTCTGCGTTCTGAGGTCTATTCGAACTTTGTGCTATTTCTTCCTGTGGTGTTGAAGCGAAATTACGTGCTTCTTTATCTTATCTAGGTTCGCGTCTACGTTGCAAATAGAAATAAATGCTTTAAATATCGAAATCCACAGGACAATTCTTCGAGGACCACTCAGACTATTTCATGTCATTCATTTGTGCTAACCACTTTCTGATGTATGTACCTCTCTCCCGGACAGGTGAATGGGGGAGAGATAGAAGGACACCAACACTTTCGTCAAACTGGTGCCTCGCACTACTTAGATGGAACTTTGCACCCCAATGCTCAGTCTCTCCATGTGCGCAGAATCCTTCCTCCCTTTGCATAGAACTTGGGCCTGCGTTTTGCATCATCAGAATCATCCACTGGAGAGTTTGCGCACCTAATGAGAGATTTGGGGTTTCTGGAACGCACCAACCAAGCCAGACGGTATATAGGAAAATCCTATCTACCCTCCTGGAGCATACATCCACAGGGACACCCAGAGAGCATACATTGTGGAACTAGGTCGAAGCCAGTTATTTGCAAACCACAAGGGTGTAGCCTGCCTTTGACGCCATTTAGAGGTCCTTTTGCAGACTGCTTTTCTAGAGGGGTTTACCAGACCAGCGCACTACAACCTGATTATGTCATCGGCCAATAGTGGTATGGATTTGAGAAGCCGTCCTCCAACCAATCAACTGAACGTTTCACTGAAGACAACTTACATTTCGATGATCCAATCAGCGACATCCTGTTTAATCAATACTGCGGATCATGACCGGCTGACCTCAATTGTCGCACGGCCAATCAGAGTTAGGTAACCAATCGTTGGCGAGCAACACTGAATATCCAATACATCTCGCCAAGAGCAGTGAGCACTACTGTTTGTAAGCTAATAAAAACCTGCTGTTTGCGCGTATGTCCTCTTTTAGCGCTTTCCGTGAGTCACCTGCGGACCAAAGTCAAGTTGGCTCGTATGTCGTACATTCACCTCCGGTGCTATCATTGATCACAGTCATTATCATGCACCGTCGAATCATCGCATTTTCCATTTAGCCTAACGCTAGAGTCCCATTGCTGCGGGCCATACTTCGAAAAAACATGCGGTTTGTACAGCAAGTGTCTGGGGTTGAAGAAAAGATTGCCTAGTTGGGTTGAATGAGAACTTAGTATCAGAGACCGGAGAACACCAGGAGATGCAGGTGTAAGGTGTAGTAAAGTGGTCGCCGTTAAAACTGGATTGTGCTATACCCAAACTTCAGTAGGCTGGTATCGGTGAAGTGTTTCGCCCTTGCGTACGTACTGCACGATTGTCACAGCTCGGAAAGGCGCAAGCGTATGTGCTGGATCATGCATAACTTGAACACTGAAATCTCCTACCCCTTCTAGACTGAAGATTTCGTGTCAGATTATCAAGGCTTCAGCTTCGTATCATTTGATTTATTTTATCGTCACCAACGATACAGAGTATTGGAGTCTTTGTCATCGCGCGCTCACCAGGAATCAGTGACCTGATCTGCCATCGTGTACGGATGAATTACACAAATAGGCGAAGAAGTGGAACACAAGCGCGACTCGGAAAAGTTTCTGTCCGAATAGATGTTCTCCATCTATAGAGAACAGTCAAAATGAACTCGAACAATAGTGATAATATTCTTTTCGGTTTCTGTGATTATATGCCTGCCAGGTAGCTTTGGAACCTAAGGTTGACAATCGTGTGAGAACTCAGCAATATAATGTGATGCTCAGGATCCGGCTATTACGCCGTTCAGTCAATAGGTTGTGGATGTATCATCAGCCGAGTCCACAGAAGTGTATGGCGCGAAAAATGTCCGTGTGTAGTGCTTGGATAGTAAAACAAACCAGTAAAATTTGCCCACAGCTGATCGTAGAAAGCTACATCTCTTGGATGTCAAGGGTGAACTTTAGGATCTATGCACTAAATACTCTATCCTGACTATTAGGGTAACACAGGGAAAATTTCTTGAAATGTCTAATATCTACATGTAGTACTTCGGGAGACACCTTCATCCGCGGTGAAAAGTGGCAACATGGTAGTCCTAGCGTTGAATTACAGTTCTTGGTGCACACCGTAACAATTTCATCATGCGCTCCACTAGATCGTTCCAACCGGGACACCAAACTGAATATTTTATTTAATGGAAGACAGTAAACCAACAGGTTGTTGTACGAATCGCAGATGTAGGCCATACTGAACTACTCCCAGCAAAGCAACGAATTAACTCGGATATATAGAAACCTTCGCTGGCTTCGCTAATGAGTTGAGCTTCGAACCATTCTCCTCGACAGTACGGCTCAGCCGATCATACTTTCAGGCATGGTGCACCGGTTGTGACTGGGACTTAGGCACTTTACGGATGACAGAGGAGCGGCGGCTAACGTAACCAGAACTGTCTGTTCATCCAATGGGCCGCTCATTTCGTTCATACAATTGTGCAGTGGACAGAAATGATGTGACACTGAAATTGTCTCCTTGACAGAGCTTTCTCTTAGATCTTCGTTACTCCTAAGTGCAGATGCTGAGCCTACACTGCAATCAGACAGTTTTTGCAGGGAGGATGAGTTCATCTGGCCCAATTCTGGACGGCGCAACAACTTCAAGGTGTTAGAACTATTTCTACTAGGGACTCTTGTTTTTTCTGTTCAAAATAGTCTTCGAAATGTACACGTGCATTTTCATACTATAAATCGATGCGACGAATAGTCAAGCTTACTCAAGAATGTGACAAGTGTCTGTGAATATCACTCGTTCTTTATTGTGATTCACCTCTCATCTCTTACAACTATCCTGTAAAGAAAGACGTTTCAAAGGAAACGTCAAAAATAGTGGACGGTCCCACTTATGAGAACCATTGATCGATAGCACAGGCAAATGTGAATGAATATGGACATTCCCGTAGAGGACTACCTGGTGATAACGAACACTCTTAGCTTCCACGTTATTGTATCAGGAAGAAATGGGAGTACGCAGTTATAATGAATTATCTATGTGAACGTTACTACGCAGGACATGGCTCTAAAGTCAAATATTGAAACTGATCTAATATTTTCACTTTGACATAAATGTACATTTGGCTGCATGAATGCTACCATCATTGCAAAACATTTTGGTAAGACTGGCTAAGAGAAGCTGGCGTGGGATTCTATCCACATTGGCCTACAGCAACCTCATTGCAACCGCATGCACGTACATTTGTGTTGTTCATAAGACACATCCTTCAACCACAGAATCTACATCCTGTCCAATATGGTCGGTGAAGTAACGGCTACTTAGGTTGTGGCGGAAGATTAGATTTGCAAATGAGTGTATTTCTCGAAGATTAGGCGTTGTTCCGATATACTTATTAGCGTCTATAACGGGACGTTTTTCAACCCTAACTTTCTTTATGGTGCCCAAATCGGTTAATTAACCAGGCAGTTCAATACTTGAGTGTTCCGGACGAAGACTTGTTTATATTTACTGTTATTTCACCCGAAAAATAGCATTAGGTAGCTATGAAAGGTCATTCAGCCACAGCTAACTGGAATAAGAACTGTTTCCCCCAGGAAGGCTATTCACGGCCCGAAAGTGTTTGCTAATAACAAAAAAAAACAGGAATTCCATTCAAAGATCAACAGCTTGCAAAATTCCGAGAAATGTCTCCCGAAGTTGCAACCTCATCTGTTTTTGCGCATTAAGGGTTACCATGTCTATTCCTACCAATAACCAAAATTTACAGTGAAACCGTTCGTTAAATAGTTAACTGCGATTTCGCATTGCACCTGAAAAGGGGGTAAGCGAACACAACTCAAATGTAGCTCAAAGTAGGCATTTTAACCAACATGAGTTCACTCTATACCACATTGCTCTCCTCTCCCCTTAGGTGTGTTCACGACGGCAGAGTGCTAGGCTTTGTGTCACATTTAAACGATTCCACACTTAAAAATGTTGTTCAATGAGGTGGATAATCCGAAATTTACAGTAGTCAATGCTCTATGGCCACACACTAGTCGGACTATCGTGTGGGGTCAAATTTACTGCAGACGTTTTCACAATGGACATGTTCGCGAGCTCTTCATTCGCGCCGTTTGTCGTTCACGGTTCGAGAAGATTGAACATGACTCTGCTATTCACCTACGAGCACCTGTGAGAGCTCTAAGTAACGAAGTTTAGTCAGGGCAACCGTGGATTTCCGGCCAATGGTGTATTGATTTTCTCGCTGCTCAAGCACTCACTGTGCGATAAAATCGAATATAACGGCATGGTAGGGAAAAATTTTAAATATGCAGTTCGCCCACACCATGTCAGTAATTCTTGCTTCTTTTTTGGATGAAGCAAGCTTTCCAGTCGTAGTGGTTGAGTACTTCCATCAAAGATATCAAAGTACCGAAATGGGAAAACAAAGATTCGATCGCAAAAAAGAATCTGTTGTTGACAGCCTGGTTGAAAATACTCACCCCCCATCTGGAAACGGAGCTATCACTGTTGATCGTTCGCGTTTGCTCGAAACAGTGTGTAGATGCTAAGCGTATCAACCAAGTGGTAATCACCAAGTAAAACCAAGTAAACCAAGTAATCACAAACAAAAAGCCGTCAACTGGCGATAAAGCAGGTCATAAATGACAGATTCAGCTGGATTCTGTCAAGTCTGGCGTTAAAACCAAATCAGTGTGTAAATGAGTGTAGTTCGCGAATTCTGTCTAATTTGAGTTCAGGTAGAACATCAGGTTAGCGGAAACTCGGAGCTTGCACCTGAATGATGACCCCAAATAGGGGTCGTAGTCTGTCGAATACTTGTCTCCAACCCTATAAGTAGTATGTCCCGTCTCGACCTCTTGAAGGGTCCCGGTTACCAGTTGCTGGAGGGGACCGCTGTAGAATACTTCGACGTATTCAGGAAAGCCCAACTGAGTGACGCGCAAAATCACAAGCCAGAAATTGTGGATTCTTGAGATTTATCAATGAAATGCGCTACCCAAATTATGGGGGTTTCCGTCTAAGTGGTTGCACGAAGTAGTGCAAGTCCAAAGAAAGCCCGGAGAAGACGGCAAATTGTTCTTAGCGACATGCCTGTGCACAACATGCGGTAACGCAAAATGGTCAAAAAGCGCGCGTAAAAGATGGTCGATCAAATTGGTTCAACATGTCAAGGGTTAAAAGTTCATGAGGGATTACAACAACTGCGTCTACGAAGTAGACGCAGTAAACGGAAGGCTCAGACAAGAGAAGGGTTTGACCGGAGGAAAGGAAGTACAACCGCGAAGTGACGTTTAATAATTTGTCATCTTCACAGCACCGCATCCAAGACCGTGGAAATGTAGGGACGTAGCTGGTCTATTCCAACAATAATAGCAGTACATTTTCCCAACTTCTTTTGATGCAACTTGCGTCATCGGTCAGGTGGAAAAAAACTAGAAGAGCATGCAAACTAAGCAACAGTCTAGTGTGTGCTGAACGTCATAGTTTCATTGCATTTGCTCTTTCGCTTGGGTTCTAATTTTAGACTATGAATTTCCCACCTTTAGCTACACCAACACTTTTTTTTGTCTTTTTATGCATGAGTGTCTTTCCAGCTCCACTCGCTTGGCCAGCAAGTAGAATCTGGTTGCTTCAGAGAAAAACTTCGATTGTTAACTCTATGGCGCGATAGAAAAGCAAACTTTTTCGAATGTGCATTCTAATGAAAGTTGTGCCACTTCTTTCCGTTGGTGGTCAATTCAAAAGAGCGTTTATGCGATGGCGATTCTTTCGGAGAGGCACAGCTTGATGGATGAGAGAAGGATGTTAGCTCTTTTAAGTTCAACTTACCAACCAATAATTGTTTACGAGCTCTTTAGAGAAAAAGCGTAGAACAAGAAAGAAGTTGATGTAAACTCTTGGTAGTGTGATGAGGTTGGGGGGTCTCAATGAAGATTTTATCCTGTAACTGAAGCTAATCATCGCTGAAAAGCACTGTAAAGCTGTTTCAACCTTAATGCACTGCTCATAAGGTTGGTGAAAATTCTTCGACATCCCGCGACCGGGGTCGCCCTTTCTGAGCAGTGCATTACGAATATACAGGTATCGCCATATCTCGAATATCGTAGTAACTGGAACATAAGGCGGCCTGATGCAGCAAATTCAGTTGCATGGAGACATCACAAACGAGAGATTCAGCTGGGTTCCAGATGAGTCTCTCGCAAAACCAACTTTGTTTGCAAATGAGTGTACTTCGAAGTTCCATCCTTATTGAGAATCATCATCAGTTCGCAGGTGACGAAACTCAAGGGAATTGCCGATTCAGTTAACAATCACAGAGGCTTTTCGATAGATTTGTCGACAACAGCTTGTGGTACAATGCCACAAACCTATGAATGTACTGTGACGAATTGTAAACCAACCTCGGATGCAGTCTACTCAGAATTAAGCCATACTATCACTCTAACAACGAAATCATTTTTTCCGAACCTTCCGGAGACGGCTGCTGAAACCTTCAAGCAATCTTCATGGATTTGTAAAGACTGCCGTTTCCAATAACGATATCTCATTGTGGTTTTCTGGCGTATTCATAGGTCACTCGGTTAACCACTGCACGTTTCTGGTCCTTATGGGGAAGGCACCTAAGTTCGTTTAATCCATTCTGAATGACAGTCGTCAGTAAACACAACCACCGGTTCAGGAAGCCTAGATGCATCCCCGTTCTATTCATCTGGGCAATCAGTGAAACATTTGAAAAACAGATGAGGGACCCACGGGTTACAGGATGGGTAAGTCGCTCAAAATGCGCTGGTTAAACCAATGAGTATGTCAAACAGGTTCCTCCCAAATGACTTAGCGTATCAAATTTCGTTCAAACTCTTTCAGGTTAATTGGTTTCGTTGTTTTCTAGCCTTAGATTAAGAGATGAATGTTATCTGACACTTGCTTGCAAGGCGCTTTGAACCTATCGAAGTTACCATGGCTTTGTGCCCAGTCCTAGTTTTATGGGTCAATGTGACGGTCAATTCAGGTCAAACTATTACTTCGGCTATTCGGTTCCGTCTTTCCGGTTGACACTGCAAGACTCACAAAGGTCAACTGGTCACGACTGGAGATTGGCAGGTCACTACCCCACTCCCGCAGGGTGGTCTAAACTGTAATTTCATCTCGTTGCAGTCATCATGTGGAGCTCCTCCTGTTAGATGACTGACCTTTTCACAAAACCATTAGGTTGTAATTTCACAATGGATAATTTCTCTACTGATGCGCATCGCACGCGCACCGAAGAAAAACGACTAAGTGTTAGTCTAAATGGTTCGACTAGGTAGGACCTAGTCGACCACGAGTGGGTGGGTTGTAGAAACACGAGAAGGCCTGGCAACTGTCTGTAAGTTACCAAAGCAGAGGGAATAAATTCGACGGTCTAATCGACTTGGAAAAGTTTGGAATCCAGTCGGAAGTTTCATCAAGATATGGAAGATGACCGTTAGCTATGTTGTTGTGTTGTTGACTTACTGAGACTAGCAGACCAAATGATTAGGCCACAAGAGATTTCATGCGGACCGGGAACCAGACAGCATGATCTTTTACCAGCAGTGAAATAAACAATCATTTCCTAATCACAATTAATACTACATCCGTATCCTCAGTGTGATCCCAATCTACGTAAATGAAATGCTTTGTTGGACTGGTATAACAAAATTAAGTTGTCATGAATTTTGGCTATATGAAATGATTCTGTCCTCCAACGTCCTGAATACCACCACTTTCTACCACAGTGTAAGGTCACTGTAGTGTGATGTAGCGTGCTCGGCTGTTGGTTCAACATCGCCGGACCTTACATTGGTCTGGAGGCCCGATGTTTTCTTGGGTTCAGCTGACAGGAATGTCACCTGGCGCTCAATGTTCTGAAGACTCTCAATATGAATAGCGTTGACAATTCTGGGTCCTACCTGTTGAATTAAGCAAGACAACCACCTCAAATAGTCCTGGACAGTCCTTTCGTGTTGAACCACCGCATTTTGTTCTCCCAGGCTCCGAATATTCCATAAATCTCACCCTCTTATCTTATCACACTTTTTGGTCTCTCTTACTCACCAGACTTCGCGAATGGATCCGCTGCCCCGATGTCGTATTCTTCAGACTGCCAGAGATGAACGGCTATCTCCCGTTCGGATTACTAACGCATATTCCTATCAAATTTGTAGTATGAATGAATGCTCTTTGTTATGACTTTTATCCGATAATCTTGTCCTGAATAAACAAACCGAAATAACCTGAAAAATGAGCGAAAACCATACTACTAATAAGCATACTGTTTGGTCAACCAAATGGACTATCTTCAAATATACCGGGTCCTCAGGTGTAGTACTTGCTGTTACCCAAGAAATACATCCTCTGACAGATTTGAGTGAGTACTGGGATAGGATTGAAATTTAAAAAAACTGCTTGATATGCTGGCACCCCATGTTTTAGGTTTTCTTACTGTCCTTATCAACTGGCAACGCATTAACCTATTCTCCAACTATTGGTTAGGAACCGCGCATTTGTCCAGAAAGCTCGCCCAACAACGAATCAAAATGTCTTTCTAACCCTTATGAATTTATTTACTCCATAATTAAGCTGACGCGCAGTGATGTTTGTTCCTGTTCCAACAACATCAATGAAATGTTTGATATTTCCATGCTTCCGTACTGACAGAATACTGATTAACTGATGCCTGTGTAGGACTGCATTATCAGAGTAGTAGACGGTTAGTTTTCCCGTCCATATCCATCCCCTGCTTAGGAAGAAGGTAAGCCTACTGACAGTGTCTCTCGAATGGTGACGGTACGTTTGAAAACACGTCAAGCTTGGCGAACAAATTGGCCACCATCTACATAACAGCCGACAATAAATAACCATGAGGTGTTGCGTTTATTTTTGCGCAGGAGAGTATTATTTGGAACCACCTAAGAGCAACTCGCCTAACACTCAGAGGTCTGTCTTCATGTGTAAGAACTGGGTAAGGCAGTTGATCCCTCCATAAAACTGGACTTCGGTCGTTTGAGTATGGTAAGGGGCGGTTGTGTTGGTTTGTAGGGAGGAGGTTGTGATAAGTAGTAGTGTGACCTGACAAAAAGATCCACCAAGGAGCACCGTCTTAGACTGATATGTTCACGATGTTCCGTTCTGCTATGCATCTTCTATGTGGTTCAAGCGCAAATACACGGCTCTCTCAGCTGGCAAATCGAGCTTCCGTAAAACTTGAACAAAACACGAAGCCTGTCATTCGTCATTCACATTGTCTCATTGTACCTCAACCATTGGAATCTCTGTCTTGTAATGCGCGCACATTGCACAATTATTATTTTTGTTAAATAGGGTATACTTAGTGGAAGCGTTGTTGACTGAAAGTTTCATCTGCGTCTACTTACAGTATCAGATGGAAGAGAATTCTGGACTTCGTGGAGCAGTAGATTGCTGAGTGCTGCGTTCAACCCAGAGTAAACAGATTTTGTTTGGACGAGTGAAGGTAAGGAATTGAGAATTAGTCATTATGACGGTCCGAAACTTTGCGGGTGTCCGCACTGAGGACTATCTTTGCGCATTCAAGCTACTCGGTCAATTTAGCTGAGATGAATTAACGCATCTTCAGTGCCTCCGCTTTTTTCAGCCCGGGTACACGCTTTCTATCAACATGAATGTAAACTTGTTGCTCATCAGTGTCATGCTTATGAAGTTGTCAGATGAATTATTTTCATATTTTACGGAATACGCGTCACCGCTTGAAGTAGCGAACGTGTACTCTCTTGTTTTGCTCTGCTTCGGCTGGTCACCCAGACAGATTATAATCGCTCAGTTCAAATAGACACGTCAAACTCATGACTCGACCTGAGCCCTCTCCGCGTTGACTAACTGACGTCACAGTTACAGGGTCGTCGTTCGAAGTGTTCAGAGTTATAAATTTAGATGAGTCCAGCGTGTGCTGGGTTGTAACAATGTCGCCTCGCATGTCAAACGCGCGGAGCTCAATCCTCGGCACGGCCATTGGATATACACTGCTGATGAGCTCTACTAAGAGCGAAACTCGAGTCCAGTGTTTCCTCCCTTCCGGTTTGGACTCAACAGAATGACTGCGCCATGACAAGAGGGCAGTTGTGTTCAAACGAGAGTCATGTGAGTGCGCAACCACCAACAAATAAAACAGTCTAATTTGTCTCGCGTAGCCGGTTAACATGAAACAGCAGCTCAGACTCACGCAGCTGCACTCACAAGCCGTAACCTTCACCCGGTTTCGGTCATACCAATAACTGGCAAGCAAAGAAACGAAGGGCATTGTTTATTATCACCAGAAAGGCGGAGCAAAACTAGTAATGAACTGAGTGAACCATGATTTTAATGGAGATGCCTTATTCTAAAAAGTCTACATGATAATGATGCGAGACAAACCATCTTACAAATGGCATAGTAAAGTTTTTTATTTGATCGTGTGATACAGTCCCATTATCGCATAAGAGCAACAGAGCTTGCACGAAGCTGGCCTTTCCGATAACTCTTAGCTCGGACATACACACAGAAAACGAACACGGTCGACTAGAACAGTGAGCAAACGTTAGTCTGGTTAACACCGATAAGCAACGGTCAAGACTGATAAAACCGTTGTATGTTTGGCGAGTCACGTGAGGCAGATAGATAAGTGATTGTCTGAGTGGATCTCAATGGCCAGAGAAAAAGTTTGTGTGTGAAGCATGTGCTTAAATATACGGATGCAAGTTGCTTCTATGGTAAGAAGGCTAATTTCCAGTAAAGCGTCAAATGTGCATCCAAAATGACTGAGAAAAACAGAACTGTTCACCTTACATCGTTGACCCATCTGACATGTGCTCAAATACGCGTTTTGGCAGTTGTCTCTCCAGTTCTAGGTGTTTGTGGAAGTTTTAGGATTCACACCCACATCATTGTCTTTTGAACGGTTATCCTCCTGTCCCGGTTAAATTATCCTGATCAGTCCACACAAAAAGGAATCACCAGAATAGACGTAATACACTACTCGTAAGGTTGCTGAAAATTCTTCGGCAGCCCACGACCGTTTTCGTTCTTGTTGGGGCTCATCAGGTAGGTGCAGTTCCCGAGTTTCGTCAAGCTTATGTTCTACTTGAACCCAAATTATAAGAAATTAGCGAAATACACTCATTTGCAATCAAATTTGGTTTCGCTAGAGGCTCACCTGGAACCCAGCTGAATCTCTCGTTTATGAAGTTTTTGAGCAACTGAATGTGTTGAACCAGGCTGCCTCATTTCAGTCGGTACGATATTCGAGATATCGCAACACATGTATAGACATAACACACTATTCATAAGGACAAGAAGACGACTGTTCAAACGAGAGTAAAGGGTAGATGACTTGCTTCTTCGTTCGACCGAAATACCTGTTGCTATTGGAGCAGACAAATTAATAAACCTAAACTGAGGTGGTAGTTTGCCCTTTGGCTCCTCCTGATATTGGGATAGCTGGTGAAAACTGTTTCAAGCGTTTAGTGCAAAATGTTCTGAAAGGTGTCTTTGTATTTTTTGCTTCAATATCTCAGAAATCACATCCTTTTTGAAAAAGAAGCGGAGATGCAGCAACTTGGCGTTTTCTTGCTGGTCTCGGTTCGATTTGTTTTGCCATAACTCTTTCTGAGCAGCCATTTTATAGGAAGATACTGCTTGAACATTTTGCTCTTTCAGTCAACCACTAGTATGCTGGGAAAATTTTTGCTGCCCAATCTTACAAGCAACGACCAAGTGCCGGTTTATTTTGAGGGGACTAAGCTGGAAAAATGTGTGTACTCACTTGTCCACGTCGGTTCACGCCACACAGGACGTTGTGTCACCCTGTCTTCTGTTCTTGTCAACAATACGTTAAGAGAGGGGGCTACTGAGTTTCCAGCATATCCGTCTAAATAAACTGCATTAAAACATCCGGAATTGATGCGTCACACAACATAAAATCGTTGCTACTACTTATACGGTGTTACATTTCACAGAATGCACCGTCTAAAGGTAGTCGGTTTTTGGCTAAAAACAGTTACCGCCCCTCATAACACCAATGAGTCGGAATGTGCTATGTGTGCCCTGTCTGACAATGACAACTTTGACTGGTCCTGGGAAACTGTACAACCAGCCAGCTACCCGTGAAAGGAGGAAAGCTTGTCGCTGCAAACTGAATTATTAGAAAGCACGAACTAAGCAGTTACAAGTTATTGGACAAGAAAGTAAACATATCATCTGCACACATTCTCACGCGTCCTCTTGAACTTTCCTGGATATTCATTGATTATTAGACAATAATAAAGTAACGATGCAAAGGGGTTCCATAATTTTCGCAATAAACTTCATCTTCCATCAGATGCGGGGTGGGGCTTGGCCACTAACCATAGACTACTCACCTGGTTCATCAGTAGCATAAATCGTCACGCCCGTAATGCAGTGAGTGGCGCAATATGACATCTATTTTATAAATTTTAGAAAGGTTGTTTACGGATGAATAAGCAGCACTTTAGGCATGGGTTAGTCGTAATCCTGTTAAATGCGAAGATCACTTTCATGTAGTACGCCTCTCGATCGATCCAGTACGACGATGCTTCACCAAAATTCGGCACTTCTCGTTCGAATACGAAGTAATGTCAAAAAATTTCGTCTTCGTCTGTTTTCTACTGGGGTATCTGGAAGATGAGGCTCGAAGATGAGTGTCAAAAAGTGGACATGCGAAGTTTGTCTGGAATCCGTGTTTACAGGAATATTCAATACATCTTTGAGTATAGTAACCAGCCAGATTTAAAGGCGAAATTTTCCTAGGAACAACGGAATCAGTGTTGTTAGCATGTGTGTTAGCATGCTAAAGTCAACTTGAATGTTCCTAGAGGTATGCACGGAGAATAAAGGAATACGCCCTACAAAGGACGGATAGTACCATCCAACAGTTGACTTCTAACTCTCGTAGGATGAGTGAAACACGCAGCTTTCGCACACTTTGAGCCAGAGTTAACACTTTTAAGGAGATCTAACTTGTTAGTTTTGGTGACTGTTTTCGTCTCCCCGAAGACGAAGAAGAACCCGGTCAGATATTCAATAGGAACTATGACTATTAATAGACTGTCAGAGGCAACCAACGTGTACCGATTAGCATGTATTTGTAATTCAGGAGTTTTAAGTGTACCATTCTAGGTTTTACCAGACAGCAATTTTCGGCCTGATTGCCAAGCTTCTCGTACGTGTGAAAACAAACCAGTAATTCTTCACATAAATCTGTTCACTCCATCATGGAACGATAGATATCTTACACCTACGACTGCTAATCGTACTTCTGAAAGCATAAGGACACAATAGCCCTACAGTGAATACCGGTTTTCTGATAATAAGCAGTACACCTCGACAAAACAGCACATGAGTGGCGATTAAACGCGAGGACTCAGACACGGAGTGGTCGTCATGGTCTGCGCTTTGTAGCGTCAGGTCACGCGCGTGCCTCGTGTGAATTGGGCGTGGACATGGCCTAACGTTCGATAAGGGGTCGAGTGAGTTTGATGACTGTGAATAATCGTCACGACCCCTATCCGTTAACTGTGCCGGCCCACGGTCGTCAAACCTGTGCGGAAAAACCGGGCCAATTGATAACGTCGGCGCGGCATAGGGCCAGTAACATGGTTCGCAGTTATGTGCGTCATTCGAACAGACAGCAATAGGAAAGACAGCAAACCGCATTGATTTTCAATCGTGGTTGATGTGTCAAGACAACCATAACATAACCAACGCAACCAACAGTCTGTTGACTGGCTTCATATCTCTGCTACTATGGAACAAACTAGAGTAAAGTCCAGCCCGAATCGGTTACTTGCACCACTAAATCGATGAGGTAGCTTGGCATGGCATTTACAAACAGTATTCTGCTGAGGTACGACAGCCGGTCCGTCAGGCGCTTTGAAAGATGGTTGCTGTGCTAACTGGCGTGAGACAACATACAACTGATCGCCCCTCATTACTCCATTGACTGTGACTGCTCACGCCCACATGTTGCACGTTTGAGTGATATCACGCCGCTCGGATTCCCGTCGTATCACCAAGGCAATCTATCACTTCACCTTGATTGAAGATCACTTATTTGAAAGTAAGCAATCAAAATGGCACCGGTATCCTGTCTTTCCGATCCAAGCCAGTAACTATTCACCAGACGGCATTTGAAGTTTGACTTACTCATCACGATAAGCAGTTATGATGACTGAGCATCTTCTCACGAACTTGGCCGCCATAATAAGCAGTTTATCGTTTTCTACTGAAGGCATGAGCTGCGTAAGCCTCAAGACCTTCGTATCTTGACGACTTCTATCTAATTGATTTCCGTCTGACTGATTACGACAGGACAACTGAAAGCCAAAACAGTTCTACTGTTATGGTTATGGATGACAAGAGTTTCATTGGTGAGACAGGATTCTGCGGTGCCCATTACTCCGTCAACTAAATAATAAGTGAACGGTCCGGAACAACATTACATCAGCTTGCCCGATACCGTAAGCTCTTAAAACGTACCTTAACAAGACAAAATAGGCTGAACGTGTTGTTTTGTTATAACGTCGATGAGGGATGGTCGCACTTGCTACCCTGTCCCTTCGGGTCTTACCGGGATTCATTCGGTAGTATGACACGCTTCCATAGGGAACAGATACGCATTGTTGATCAGTTCTGTCGAGCCCATTACACCATCCCTTCCCCCCCCCCATTGGAATAAACGCGTTAAGACACTGTTACCTATTCAAAACTGCGGAATACGGCTACGTATTCAACAAACCTGGCAACTACCAGTGAAAGGACGAAAGCCGTTCGCCGCGAAGTCGTTTATCAGCAAACACCAGCTCAGCAGTTACGAGCTATTGGACAAGAATGTAGGCGTCTCTTATGCCCATCGTTTTTGAAAACTGAACATTCTCACGCGTCCTCTTGAACTTTCCTGGATATTCATTGACTATTAGACAATAGTAAACTAACAATGCAAAGCAGTTCTACAAGTTCCGCAATAAACCTCACCTTCCATTGGATGCAGGGCGGAGCTTTGAGAAGAAAACAGGCTACTCGCATGCCTCATCAGTAGTATACGCCGTTTCATCACGACCTCAAAGTAATGGGATAAAATATTCATCAGACGGAATCTAATAGGATGCTGTCACCGTCACATCAGCTGCAAAAGTAATCAAGCCCTATCGTGAGTGCAGCAGATTATGACCAGATTATGAATGGCTCACAATGCACCAGTAGTGTACGTGTCCTTTATGATGATCTTGGCTGTAACGGCATGCTCTCGTGTGCATTGGTGTGACCAACCTCTTGTTAGGCAGAAAAACAGCTTAAATTTGGTCGTGTTGATCCGGATAATCAATGTGTCTTCGGCTTCCACCTGCGTAAGTCTCAAAACACGTGTCTTTCTCAGTCACTTATTATCATCTGACATATAGGATGTAAGTTCTTCAGTGTGAACATGCATCTACCGTTGTATTTGGCCAGGGTTGTCAAACACACATGTTTGACAAACTCCGCATCAAGTTGCAAGTGTGATGTGGACCGAGTGTCTGTTGCATCTCTCGATCTAATTAACCATATCTATTTTGTCTCATTCGGTGGACAATTTCTGGCTCCACTTCCTTCTGGCTCCAATCCCCCGAACTGTTACACAGCAATCAGTGGTATATTGTCTCACATGGGATAAAATATTCATCAGACGGAATCTAATAGGATGCTGTCACCGTCACATCAGCTGCAAAAGTAATCAAGCCCTATCGTGAGTGCAGCAGATTATGACCAGATTATGAATGGCTCACAATGCACCAGTAGTGTACGTGTCCTTTATGATGATCTTGGCTGTAACGGCATGCTCTCGTGTGCATTGGTGTGACCAACCTCTTATTAGGCAGAAAAACAGCTTAAATTTGGTCGTGTTGATCCGGATAATCAATGTGTCTTCGGCTTCCACCTGCGTAAGTCTCAAAACACGTGTCTTTCTCAGTCACTTATTATCATCTGACATATAGGATGTAAGTTCTTCAGTGTGAACATGCATCTACCGTTGTATTTGGCCAGGGTTGTCAAACACACATGTTTGACAAACTCCGCATCAAGTTGCAAGTGTGATGTGGACCGAGTGTCTGTTGCATCTCTCGATCTAATTAACCATATCTATTTTGTCTCATTCGGTGGACAATTTCTGGCTCCACTTCCTTCTGGCTCCAATCCCCCGAACTGTTACACAGCAATCAGTGGTATATTGTCTCACACCAGTTAGCACAGCAACCATCTTTCAAAGCGCCTGACGGACCGGCTGTCGTACCTCAGCAGAATACTGTTTGTAAATGCCATGCCAAGCTACCTCATCGATTTAGTGGTGCAAGTAACCGATTCGGGCTGGACTTTACTCTAGTTTGTTCCATAGTAGCAGAGATATGAAGCCAGTCAACAGACTGTTGGTTGCGTTGGTTATGTTATGGTTGTCTTGACACATCAACCACGATTGAAAATCAATGCGGTTTGCTGTCTTTCCTATTGCTGTCTGTTCGAATGACGCACATAACTGCGAACCATGTTACTGGCCCTATGCCGCGCCGACGTTATCAGTTAGCCCGGTTTTTCCGCACAGGTTTGACGACCGTGGGCCGGCACAGTTAATGGATGGGGTCGTGATGGTGATTCACACTGTCATGGAACTCACTCGACCCCTTATCGAACGTTAGGCACGTCCACGCCCAATTCACACGAGGCACGCGCGTGACCTGACGCTACAAAGCGCAGACCATGACGACCACTCCGTGTCGTGATTCGAATTAGTAGCATGCAGCAGAAACTCATTGCTGCTTCTGCCACTAACCAGCATTATTAACCAGAATTCCCATCCATCCAATTTCACTCCAAGGTATCAGGTTCTTATTCCGACGGATTCGTGTGTCTTCTACCCACTCAAATTCCACTCAATCCAAGTAATATTTTGCTAGCATGTGGAGCTTATCTCGTCAGGGCGGGACACCGCAGTTTTTACCATTAGACATCGTGCATTTCGAATGCCAATCCGTTGCAGTCACCTTATTGAATATACATTGACCGGAAATTCAGTTGATGAAACCCGGCTGCGTGATGTCTTCAGAAGTGACCGTTCTGTACTGAACGAGGGTAGAATGATGTTAAACGTATCCCCATCACCGTTTCGCACACTACACTCGATGGGGAGCCAAAAGCTGATGCATATGGTTGTAGGCGGCTATGCTACTGGAGATTTCGCTTCGTTCCGAGATCTACTCGTAGGTATTGCTTTGAAGCTTACAGTAGCATCATGGATGAAGATAAACAGCTGTCTGATGAGACCTCTGTTGCTAAGTCGAAATCCAGCTCCCAGGAACTCTGCTGACAAAGACCAAGCAGAATTCATTCAACTGGGACGTTGACTAACTGCACAGATGCACCACCAAAATACCTCATCCTTCAACTTGTCCGGCCACTCCATTTGGGTAGACTATGACATTATCTTAGCCTCTCCTAAAACACTTCCTTTGGATATCTGTTTCCGAAATTCGTGGAAAAGATGTTTTCATTGGTGTACAATACTATGTTGGCCTTTGCATATTATTAATGGTGTACATACCAACAGTGTGCTGCCAGCAAAGTGGCATAAGTTTAGAAAAACCACTTACCAGTTCCAGTTCCTCGAATGCCGTTTGGATGATCTTCCCATTCTAATTCACGATGTTCGGCCATAACTCTTGAAGTATTATTGATCCGTTACAGTAGTTACCCGGACATTAGTTTTAGAATGTTTTTTTTCGATTTGTACACATTTCTGGACCGTTGTGGTAGCGTTCTATCCCCTTGAAGCCAAACAGCTTTGAGTCGACTGGATCGACGGGTTATAGAATTATCTGAAGTTGTAGCGGGTGCTTGTATTTTAAAACCACTAGAAGTATTACTCAGTACCTGCTGGTCGCATTATCCGGACGTTAATCAAGATGCAATAATTCCGATGTTGGAATACTTACTTAACCAATCAACTGAACCTTATCTAACGTGAGTCTACGTGAAATGACGTGGCTTGTATCTGACACGAAACCCAGTTGTGCAAACATTGTTATGCAGATGTAGGCACAGCATTTCTGTCAACAAAATGGGAAATGCTTCTCTGCACTCTGAGAACCCCGGCGGAATACCTTCTAACTTTCCTGATGGTCCCACTGCAGTTGTTGTAGGTGGTACAGATTAACATACTTTTACGTTTAACTTTTCCGAATAATCTTGGAGTGAATGTTTTTGGCTTTACATCGCATATTCTGTTTGATTTTCCAAACTGCTTTGTGCGAGACATCACACAATAGGAACGCGTTGTCTATGTTGCCTACCGTGCCAGTGCGTCGATAATCCTCCACAAAATTTGTTGCTGGCCACACCACATGAACAGTCGCAGTGAACCAATGTGCAGCTTCAGTTTCATCCTAACCGCGCTACCCAAACGGCGTCGCCATTTGCACCCGATCGTTCGGTCTAGATAGAACCGGTTAGTCATGAATGATCGAAGCTTTCGCAAGTGTCTCTCTATCTTTCAGTGCAAACAAATCTAGCTATGGTTACAGATTGATCAACACTCACAGACGCATTGATCGTTACCCGCCTACCAGCACAGTGGGGATTGTTCAGGTTTTGCAAGCCGACACGCAGTTTTCATGCTACACCGAGAACACTCGCTATGACTCGACCGAAATTCCACGGACCTTGTTGTAGCGAATTTGACACAGTTAGTTGATTTAGTTTATGAACACGCACGAATGTGAACCAAAGCCGGGTTTCAACGTCCGGATAGAGGTATAATAGGGGGCGGATTGCTTAAAATTCACCGACCTAGTGGTGCTCGTACCAAATGAGGTCGATGAAGGAAGTTGGGTCACTTTCACTGACGCTGGCTTACTTCGATGTCATGCTCGGATGAATTTATTTCATCGCTGTTCTCAGTTCTACATACTTTGTTCTTGATCGTTTTTCATTAGGAAATAAGTTTGTACTACGTCCTCACTCTAACCACTTCTTTCTGCTCCTTATTAGGTCTCATTTCTCATGTTTCCATGGCAGTTGAGCACCAACGTTTTCGCCTGTGTATTGCTCTCGGTGGAATTGCTGTTCGGAATTGAAGCACAGTGTACACTCAGTCCAGTGTTTTGTATGTCCCATACGCGGAACTCAACAAGTTTGGAGTAAGCCAGTGAACACTATATCTACTCATAAACAGTAGGCCAGAAATCACATGAATCGGACCAAAATCTGAAGCGCTTCTAGCGGGATCAACTTTCAGGGCCAATTGACCAATTGGCCAATTGGATCACTCTGTGGCCTCACGGGTCTACACGCAATACATGACTGATAGGCAACGCGTGTGCGTGCGCAGACGGAGTGAATATAAAGGAAATCAGATGGTTTGCCTTCAACGACGTGGTCTTACAGATCAAGCCCTCCAACCGGTGTTGCCTCATCATTTGCAAACACCCTTTAGTAAGAACAGTTGAGTATCTTCACCAATGTGTGCGATATTCATCCTAACATCTGAACAAACTACTCCAGTCTTGTCAGTAACCGCTCAAATAATCATTTGAACAATCTCAAGAACAGGAGAGCCAATCTCACTGCCCTCACACACTGCCCAAGGATTAGTTTTTGTCACCGAACACAAGCGACAGGAATGGGGACAACGCGAGCTGACTCCACCTCTGAGTACTCTTGATTGTCACAGGTTTTCGAACGGTCAACGATTCAGCTGCATTTCGGCTGAATGAGAGTGCAAGACTGGATCTGGCATCTTTATATTACCAAAATGGAAAAAAATATTTCCCATACAGTTCAATGATTCAACCTAGGCCATCAAAACCGTGTCCGGGTTACCACATTAACGGTCAGGTGACCGGTTCGGAAGGTCAGTGAGGTAGAAAACGTGACTGGCGTCAAACCTTCTGGAAAGCAGAACCAGTGGTTGACGGTAATATGGTCTCCGTAACTGCAAAACACTGTGTACCAAAGGGTGTTCGAAAACTTGCTTGTGATTACCAGATTTGTTTGACAAGCAGCTTGACTATGATGGATTCTCTTGAGTCTTCCTCATGAAAACCACGAAACGAGCTAACAACGATTACCACCAGACTAAAGAAGAATACTTTGTTGATGGTATCTGTCGTCAAGATTTTACGTAGGAATCTCCCGGTCGTCTGTCACCTTGCGGCCTAATCACAAGCTTCTTACTATCTTTAGCCGCAAAAAAAGGGGGATTTCGGTGTACACCGACAACCGCTCTTATAAATGGGTCATTTTACTTGCGACGTGCGAATTCAAGGCCAACTGCCACTCCACCACCAGGCGTGGGTAGGGCGAAGTATTTTTTTAAAGCTTCATTGACTTGGGAGACCGGAAAAAGATGACGCTTTATTTGCAACAATATCTCTCGAGCCCGTTTTCAACCATCCAGTGTCGGAAACAGTTAGCAATTTTAAAATCAAAGTGGACGTTGCTCGCCATGCAACTGGTTGAGATCCTGTGCTGTAGCAGGTTATCAGGTACCATTGAAAGCAGTGGCTGTACACGAGCCAAAACCATTATGTTCACGTTCTTTTTGAGCTGACGTGTTGCGTCATCACTGGTTGGTCGATGTTGACGGGCTGCTACCACGAGAGCAACCAAATGAGTGCATCCTACGACGACGGCCCTTGTTCGAGGCCTGACGGGATCTCAGATTGAGCAAGCCTCAAAGTAGTGCCTGTGATGTGGTGGAGCAGCCAATCCACTCGGTTAAACTTCCCTACGGAAACTGACCTAACAGATTACATAGGTCCAGTTAAATTCCCTTAACCATGGCCGATATCTGCAGCGAAATGGCGGAAATGCTGCCGTAGCTACAAGCACGGATTATTACAGAGTCGGGCTGAATTTTTGTCGACCATTGTATCTGGGACCGACAGACAGTTCACTTCACTGTCGTTTATTGAAAGTCATAGAAAATATCGTGTTTCCCGTGTCTGCTCACCCCCGCCTAATCCACACTCGGACGACTGGATGAAGTGACCCTTTAGCAATTTAACAATGTTGCTGCAACACAGACATTACGTATTATTCTTCGTAAATAGATTTTGGTTTGTTTTCGGGATTCACAACATTCAGTGTAGTCTCAGTCCTGCTGGAAACGCATGGTTGGATCAGACCAATAACCGACCTGAAGCACTGCTGTAATTACTGACAGGGCCCATAGAAGGAACAGTAAGGACTGTCCAATCACACTGATCAAACTATACGAAATCAGTGCACCCGAAGAGTAATCAAGTGTCCCTCGTAAAGTCAGAACGTTCAGTAGATGGCTAGCCAAGATAGAACGAAACAAGAAAACGCGTGCTCCTCAGGTCAGGCGACAACAAGTACAGCGAAAGGTCAAAACAACCGATCATTTGACTTCTGGATCGATAATTTGCCGACCTGTTTTCACAAAAGCGATCAGTGCGCACACCGAGTATCCATGCTGCGAAAGAAGCTGACAATGAGCATGCGTACTTCGTTTCAGTCAGATCGTCCCAGTAGCGCAGTGCCATCCAAGTTAGCAACGGTAACGTGTATCGGATGAGGATTATGTCCTATTACTAGTAACACCACCCCGAAACCCTCAAGCCAGTGGCAAAATAGCCACAGCCGCACCAGTTCGGAGGATGACGATCGAGACAGTAGACCTTCTTCCTGAGACCGAATAATTTCGGATAAAATATGTTTTCGGGATTAATTTGCAACTCAGAATGTAGAGGAGATTTCTGCAAAGCTATACCTTATTGGCCCTCATGAGATCAGGGTATAGTATAGTACGGAGCTGATAAACCAATCCTCGTGTCCTAATCAACCTTTGAAATTTTAGACTTGTTTCTGAATTTAAACAGAAGCAAGCATAGTAGACAGTCTTTTGGAAGTCTGAATTGGGTGTTGATAGGCATATGTCCACTTGGCCAGTGTCACATGTTACTCTGGCGTTTTACGGGATGATCTATCCCTACATGGTTAGTCCTGTGGCAACTAAAGAATAACGACCACAGACTTCCTGTATTTTTAATTAGGCAATACAAGCTTTATTGTAAATAGTATCTACCAAACCGTCGGCACCAGGCGGTAACTAGGCTATTCGGCGCGTCTCAAAAAGTGGAATCGTTTTTCTGCCGCGCAGTTCGAACTTTAGCCGGTGATATGATGGCTTTGATTAACAGTAAGATAGAAAACCTGGTGTATCCTGGTGTATCAGCTGGATTAGTCTATTAGTATTGCGTTTCAAACCATGTGTGTTCACTTGGGTAAGCAAAAAAACTGATGAGCGAACCGAGGTCACTTTAAAGAGTCATCAACCATACCAAGATCTTGTCATCAGCTGCATGTGGGTAGCGACGGAGACTTTAGACGCGTTTAGATTTGCACTCGAATACCTGTTTACTGGCCTGTCGCAATCGTGCGCTTCGAGGTAAAGCACAGACTACTCACGAGTAGCTCGAACTATGTATAGATGGAAGTGAACTCTCCATGCAATCCATATTTCATGAGTGCAGCCGAGGTACAAGTTACTACCGAAAGATGACCTGATGTGGCATCCTAATGTTGGCTAATTGGGTCAGTGTGTTGTCCTCTAATCCCATAGAATGCAACAGTAAAAAAACTCTATTCCAACAGCGAAAGACAAAACACTCCTTCATTTCTTGTGATCACGTTTCCACCAGCTAATGTCAGCTCCACACATCCACAACAGGTTCTTGGAACACACCTGCTCAGGGCTGAAACATTATTTTTGCCTATCCTTAGACTGGGTGAAATTTGAGCACCATCTTGACAACATAGTTGAGAAGGGATATCAAAATGCCACTTCATCTTTCTCTATAAACGTTAACCCTGGTGCATGTATTAGTGCATTGGTTATGATAAATGATAGTCATAATATAACTCAGAAGGTGTATGCACTAATAACAGTTTTTACTACGGTAGATAGTAGTTTTCAGTCACTAGTAGCCCCATGATAAAATAAATACAGTGCGAACAATGGAATAAGTCAAAAGGTGACCTATCGTTTGTGGATAACTCGAGAGAGTTCCTGGATGAAAGTCCGGACGTGTTTTCCGCAGTGTAGCTGCTATACGTGTTCCATAATTGTCCGTGGGCTTGAAGTGTTTAGCTGACTCCCCGCGCGCGCGCGAGTACACGTGTGGTGACTGTGTTGTGTTTTCCTATATGTAGGAAGGTTTGACGTGTGTATACTACATAGAATCGTTCCGATGAGTACCAGACGGGAACTGACTTGTCGGTCAAGGTTGCGAGCGGGACAGGGTTTGTGTCACGTGATTTGTGTGCTTGCGGAGCAGGCGAGTCGCGTGATCTAGTGAAGACGGAGGTACTAGACAAATTAAGTGAAGTTGGTTGAGGGAGCAAGGAAATTTCCGCTACACATGCATCTCCTGCACTTGGAGGTACAGAGTAACTATTCTGTGCAACTCATACATACGATTTATGTCGCATCCCTTGGACAACCTGTGCAATTCATTAGTATCCATACAGAGCCCTTAACTAAGCAAGCACAGAGGTATGCAAATTTTCTGTCTAGAACCGTCAATATGCCTGGCTGTTTGGGTGTATTGAATATTAGGGGGATTTCAAAATAGGTCCACTAGAGTTGTGACAGAAAAGTTTTCCACAAAAATTTGGTTTTCGTGCGTTTACAACCATAAGAAATAACATCAATTTATGTGGTTCTCCTTAGGATATCTTGAACTTAGATCCAAGTCTTTACACTACATACTTGATTAAGGAACATCAAAAGCAAACTTTTCATTTGCGTTTCAGTGTGCACAATTCTGGTTTGTTTTCTGTCAGTGAGTGTTTGAATAACCCAAGGACGAGGATATAAACGTGAACAGGTAGGAGGCAGGACTGGTATGAAGTACACACAACGGATTATGGCTGCACCTTTCTCCAAAGAAAGCAGAGTTTGGTTCGGATCATACACCAACCTGAGGGATACCATAAACGAACGCATTCTAGGAAAAAACCGAGGAAGACACAGTACAAGCAGCCCACAAAGTTATAGATTGTCATCAAAACAAACTGAATGCAGGTGTTTTTCATAAGACGTTTCGTGTTGAATGCCAAAAGTTTTCTACCTGACCGGAGGGATCTTATAGTGGAAATTTTAAGTTTGCAAATTTCTCTGTGGAAATTTCTGTTGTTCGGCTAGGTAATCGGTGGAACTCGGGTACTTGTATGAGTATAGTGGAGATTCTTGGACTCGGGAGCGAGTTTTCTTCAGTCTTCTCCGATTTTCATTCGGATACGTTATACGAAATTCTTTTGCATTATAAGTTAAGTTAATGCACACTAAAATATATATGAACGAAACAGCGAGTTTTCTTCAGTCTTCTCCGATTTTTATTCGGATACTTTATACGAAATTTTTTGCATTATAAGTTAAGTTAAGTTACACTAAAATATATGGACGAAACTATTCGAGACAACTCAGCCAAAAGTTTCACGACTCGTCCCTCCCGGAAAAGTGTCTGGTGCCCACAGGTTGTGAACCAATGGGCCATTTACTTACGTGATCTTCCAAACGCAGCCCGAATTCAAAGCCCTGTCAAATTAGCATTAGATACATTTGTGTTGATGTGTATTCTTTACAAGCCACGTCTGGTTCGGCCCTATGCGAGTGGGCGCTTTCCAGCCTATACGTTTTAAGGATTCGTGGTTGTACACCCGTCCAGGCTATTTAGAGTCGTGAACTGTGGAATAGTGATACTACGTGTGCATACTATAGGAAAAATTTTGGTTCTGAGCAGTGTATCAGTAGCTTATTCTATTTTGTGACGGCTCCGTGATAGTTTCGGACAATCAATAACTGTCATCAATTGCTTCTAACCGAACAGATACCATTTGATTCTACGCTACGCATCAAACTAATCCGGCTACACGGAAATAACTTAGCTTTTGGGGCTGACCTTTCTTATGACCTACGCGATTTGAAGCTACACTTGTGATGTAGTGATTTCTATATTCATTACTGTTCAGTTCTCTGAAACCATTACGAAGAGACTGGACCTACCGTGGTGTGACGGCTTGTGCCCATCCTCGACCCGTTGAGCTATACTGATGGGTGTCCGCACGACACTCACAGAGTCTCATACCAGGTTGTTCAATGGTTAGAGGTCTAACGAAATCAATCTCTGGGTCCTTCAGGTTGTGGGTTGGAACATGTGTGGTGACATGTTTCGTAAAAAAGGCAATGTACTTGCATTTCTAGCCAAAAACTACTGCCTGGCTGTCAGGCATTTTAGCCAAAGGCTTTGGTTGAGGACCTCAATCGTCCTCCTGTCTAGGTGTTGGCACCCTGGCAGTATCCTAGCTCACGTACAACCACGAGCTGCACATCTACAAATGAACTCATGCCACGTCAACCGTCGTGTGGTGCCATCAGCCAGGTCGCCTCACTAGCCGCATACACCAGGACGTCTAAGCGAAAACATGCTACTGCTGCCGCCTCCCTTCTTTCTCTTTCACAGAATTTCCCCCCTCTCCCCACTCCATTAATAAATCTATCCTTGTAGGTGCTGATGAGTCCGTTCATCCTGCATCGGTTTTGCAAGTAACATCTGCGCGTCATCCGGCGCCAGCATCCTCAAGCATCTCGAAATCAGTCTTCAAGCCCCGACTCCCAGTCTATCTGACCGCCTTCAATGTCCACACTCTGAAGCGAATGGGCCACCAAGCTGAGCTACGGCAGCGAGGCATCGGTGTTGAACACTAATGTCATGCTAGTCATGACGGTGATGATGATGATGATGATGATGATGATGATGATGATGATGATGATGATGATGATGAATTCCGTGGAACCCGTGATCAACAACCCGGCTAACATTTCTACTGAATACCGAAAATCAGGTCACTGGTTACGGACAACAGCTAGAATGTTGTAAAATACCTATCCGACAGCCCCCACGAGGAAGAACAAAA